>JACXGM010031026.1:0-13090 GCA_016801145.1 Umbra pygmaea
TACCTGTCCCCCGCCAAGTCCTTGCCTGCCTGAGAACCCCCTACCGTTGCCAGACCCTTGCTTGTCCCTGGATTATTCTTTGCCTGTCCTTTGTATACATTATATATACTCTCTGGAGTGACTGTGCAATATATATATCGTGATCTTATTAAACATTCAATACCTTCCTTCTGTTATCCGAGTGCTGATCGTTACACTGAGGAGGATTATCATTCCCTTCCTCCAGTGTTAAAGACCTATGACTGAAGTAAACATTTAAACTTGATAAGATATTATGAATACAGGTACAATATTGTTTAAAAGAAATAAGTGTGCCCTGGGTAAGACTGATCAGAATCAAGCCAGGTATGACAGAATGTTTGCAAAGGGCATCTGTCACATGCCACTGGTGCACATAACAGCATACAACAGTATACAGTAGCTTGGTAGCTACACAAAGGGAAAGACAAATCACTTGGCATGCTCTGTGTATTTCAACATGGGGTCCAAACAATGTCATACTTTGCATTAGTTTTGCAAAACATTGTACATTATACTGTATAACAAACACATAGGTATTGAATTGATATTAGCTTCAGCTGTTGGTTTTCAGATTTAGCTTTGTGAAAGTTTAGATTTTATTTTAGCTGATTAGCCAGAAAGCTAATTATGATCTAACAGTTTAAATCAACAATGAACTAGAGGCACTGTGGTGGCTTAAGCTTGTACAGCAGCTGACACAAGAAGCATGCATGGCAACAACTGCAATTGTGAATAGCCAATAGCTTGTCAGGATTTTAGTCTGTATTACTTATCTCTAAAGACTCAAGTTTATAAGACAGTTCCGAAGAAAATACTATACTTTTCGAAAAAAGAGCTGTTGTCTACTGCCAGAGCTGTCTGTAATTTAAATCGTCAACTTGGAGTATAACTATCAGAGCAACACTGAAACTCAAGGAGAGGAGGAAAACAGTATCCCCCACTCGTCTCAGCTCAAACAGCTGTCACTGGTATGTCCCTGAACCGCCTGGTTGCCAGGAAACACTCCCATCATCCTCCCCTAGTGCCAGATAGCACTGGATAATGAACGCAAATGAAACTGATATTGCTGTTTTCCCCAAACACATTTTCAACGATTATGTAAGCAAACATATTGCCATAGTTTTCTAATAAATAATACATCTCCCTCACACATCCTTATTAGAATTAGTGCTGACTAAAACAGGAATCAAGATGTAATTGAGTGCATGAATTAGGATGTGGTATTATTATCTTTTTAGCAAATGCTAATTGAATAAAAATGGTGCCCAGAATTAATATGGGAGTGTCATCTATTAATTATTCACATGCAAATTCATCATCAGTCAAAGACAAAATGGCTATATATTCGATTGGAGGAAAATCCAGATTTAACTCATTGCACAATGCACAGCCCCACGTTTTCACAGTGCAATTCTAACTGAAAACATTATTACACTGAATAGTATTTCCAGTTGTTCTCATTAATAATGCAAGACCCTAATTAAAAGCTGCGGTCGTAAACACAGCCAATCCTCTGTTGATTAAGTCTTCCAGCATCGCTGACACATCTCAAAATTAATGAGTAAACACAAACTTAATCACTGGCTTGTCTGACGGCACACTTTGCTGTTTAAAGCTCAATTTGTTCATACAGCACATATGCACCCCCCTCGTTTTTATTGTAATATTTTGTTTCATTGCATCAGTTCTGCTGAAGATGAATATGACTGTATATCAGTTAACTGAGACTCAGTGATTGTGAATGTGTCATGCCTAGCTAAGGAACAATTATTGTCAAGGGCCACAGAATACCTTTCTCTTGGCATCATTCACTCATAATCACTTCTATTATGCAGTTAATCTTTTATCTTTAAAGTCTAACACAATCCAAAGGCATATCCATTACTTTAATTCTATTGGATTCTATTGGACAAATTGAAATAGGTCTCTACCTATTTCATTCTGCTTATTTTGGGTATCTAGATAAAACATTTTGTGAAATGTGGTTGCGTTGAGGTTGGAAAGGTGGTCAAGTAACAAGTTTGCCATTTCCTATCCCAGAGCTGACAAGCCAAATCTGGTGTAATATAGGCCATTAGCCTTACTAATCAGAGCTACTGTTCTGGGTGATGTTTAATGCAGTTTTACAGATCTGCACTACAAAAAATCAGTGATGATTGGAGTTTCTTCACCTTTACTGCAGTTTAAAATCTCTTGTTTTTATGAAGATATAAAGAACTGAATTTGCACCTGTACCCTTGGGGAGATTCTCTCAAAAGCAGCCGATCAAAAATCCAGTCAGTCTTTGCTTTCAAATGTTTGCTCTCAAGGACAAAAATATATATTTTTGGAGTTGTTTAGAGACTTTGAATCAGCCCAAACCAACAGTGAAACTATCATAACCACAATGGCCTCAGTGTCTTTGACAGTTTTCAAATTGAGCAGGAATTGATAGCTATATCTGTGAGGGGGTAGGATGCTTAACATTTTGTGTACCACAAGACTATGAGTCTGGGTTAAGCTGTGTAGCTCACTCACAACTAGGACAACATTCTTATCACAGGAATCATTAAACTACAGCCTATAAATTTAACTCTAATTTGACCTAGCGAAGAACATTTAATGTCATATTGTACCAACAATGAACCTGTCCCCAGGTTACCTCAGAACTATGTTAACAACATCTTCAGCTCATGGCCAATTTTACTTTCTCATTTACAAAACATCCTTCCTATATTACATAGCCTACGGTATGTCTGGCAGGTTTGTTTTGTGATGGTTCACCCCTCACCAGTTGTACATAGTCACCCCTATTTTGGGCCCCAAAATACATTGGACAGTTCAACATAATGTAAAAAAAAGTAATAATTGTTAATACATTGCTAATAAAAATTAAGGGAACACTCAAATAACACATTGAATCTCAGTGAACAAAACATATCAAAAATCAAAAACTTTACTGTAAACTGTGTAATTCATTTAGAACAAAATGACGTAACAACTGTTAATGGAACCAAAGTCACCAACCGATTGAGGGATGTATTGAAACTCGCTCATAATATCAAAGGAAACAATTGAAATAACAGGCTGTTTCAACTTGCCTGCATTTCATCATCACAGCAACTCATAATGTGACTCAGTAATGTGTATGGCCCCCACATGCCTGTATGCACTCCTGAAATGTCTGGGCATGCTCCTGATGAGACAGCGGATGGTGTCCTGGGGGATCTCCTCCCAGTCCTGAATCAGGGCATCAGAGAGCTCCTGGACAGTCTGTGGCAATACTTGGTGGTGTCAAATACACTAATACATAATGTCCCAGAGGTTCAAGTCGGAGGAACGTGAGGGACAGTCATTGGCATCAATGCCTACACATTGGCCACATGAGGCTGGGCATTGTCCTGCTCCAGGCGGAACCCATGGGCTACTACACCAGCGTAAGGTCTGATGGTCTGAGGATTTCTTCCCAGTACTTATCAATAGTCAGGGTACTGACCCTCTAAGGATATGCCTCCCCAGACCATCACTGACCCAACACCAAACATGATGAATGATGTTGCAGGCAGCATAGTGTTCACCACTGTCACATGTGCTTAGTGTGTGCTCTCATCTGTGAAGAGAACGGGGTACCAGTGGCGGACCTGCAGGGGTGGTAAAAGTACTCAAAAGTTATACTCAAGTAAAAGTATATATACCTAAATAAAAAAGACTCCAGTAAAAGTAAAAAGTCCTCCATTCAAACATTACTCGAGTAAAAGTACAAAAGTGTCCGATTCAAAATGTACTTAAGTACCGAAAGTAGAAAGTAAATATTCAAAATAACTGTAAATATCAATAATTAAACAGGTCAATTGTTTTGTGAGTCATATGCAATGTTTTAATTGAACAAATGATAAGATTAGATACTACAATTCAAAATTTGTTAGGTTTGCAATCACAAGAGTCAATGAAGCACCTTAATGCAGCACCTTAACCCAGTATAGGGTTTTAACTTGCAATAGACATGTCATATAACATTAGCTGCATCAAACAGAAGATGTTTCAGAATATCAATGAGGAAGAACCACCTCTTTAAGTTGAAATATCTTCAAAACACACAATTAAGCGACATAGACTACTATTTAAATCTGTAAAAGCTTCTGTTCAGCTTTAGCAGAAGCTTATTTTCAAACTTGCTAGATGGTGTGATGTAAGAGCTGCCCAGGTGTGGCACAGGGAAAATACATTTTCGTGTTTTTAAAGTATTTATCTTTCTAATAAAAGTCAATGCATAGGTTATATATCAACAGTCAACATATCTACATTTAAATGGAGCAAATATTATGTATGTCCTGCTGTTATTTTGTGACCTGTTTAATGTCATGATGTGTGCAGTGAGAAGTTTTCATAGTAAATATTATACCGAAAAAGAAAAAAGTTTGGGAAACACTGAGCTAACGTTAGTGTGGCAAACCTGAATAGTCTGCTTTATCAAGTCTACCCGCAACCGTATCATCCATGATCGATTGGCAGCATGCAGGGAGAAACAGCTTACTAGCTTGATTCTCTCCTACCTCCAGCTTACGATTTTATCACACACGACCCCAAATCTGCCACCGTTAGCTATCATACATTAAATACATTGACTATTGTCAAGAGCTGCACCTTTACCTGTTTCTGCTGTCATTTTCCACTTTGCAATGGCGAACTGACTGCTATGTGCGCGTATGCTGGCAAAGAGCTCACACATTCATTTTTTAAGATCTTCATTGGTTTGGAAAGCTAGTGTAATAAATACTTGGAGCGGGCTTGGGGAAAATGTATCGGAGTAAAAAGTAAACTTTGTCTTTAAAATTGTAGTGGAGTAAGAGTGAAAGTAGATCAAAATAACACATACTCAATTAAAGTACATATCTCCGAAAAAATACTTAAGTAAAGTAATGAAGTATTTTTACTTCATTACTTACCACCACTGCGGACCTGTCAATTCTGGTGTTCTCTGGCAAATGCCAATCGAGCTGCACGGTGCTGCGCTGTGAGCACAGGTCCCACTAGAGGATGTCAGGCCCTCATGCCACCCTCACGGAGTCTGTTTATGACAGTTTGGACAGAAACATGTACACCAGTAGAGGCAGCCCACTGCAGGTCATTTTGTAGGGCTCTGGCAGGGCTCCTCCTGTTCCTCTTTGCCCAAAAGTGTAGATACCGGTCCTGCTGTTGGGTTGATGCCCTTCTATGGCACTGTCCAGGTCTCCTTGTGTAACGGTTTGTTGCCTGGTATCTCTTGAGATTACTGGGAGACACAGCAAACCTTCTTGCAATAATACGTATGGATGTGCCATCCTGGAGGAGCTGGACTACCAGTGCAACCTGAATGGGCTGCAGGTACTGTAGTGACAAGGACACTAGGAAAACGCAAAACTGAAGAAGAACATTTAGGAAGGATAAGGAGAGAGCAATTGTCCGTGACCACCACCTGCAAAACCATTCCCTTTTTGGGGGTTGTCTTGCTGTTGCCTGTCCAGCGCACCTGTATGCTTCCTAACTGGACAGATTGATATCCCTGAAGTCAGGGATGGTCAAAGATACACCCAAATTTTGTTTTAAAATAAGATACTAAATACCCTAATTTTAAGTGTATCAAAATAAACTACTGTATTTAAAAAAAACTAAACCTACTAAAATCACCTCAAAAACCATGCATCTATTGGCCTATTTAATCTATCCCTTCACCAGTACACTGACTCAGTTGATGCTCCTATCTCTGCCTACAATCTCGTTCTGATCAGCAAAAGTGGGAGAACAACTTTGAGGTGTGCATTTTCAAGTATAGTGCCCACAAAGTCTTCTTGAAAAGCAGACTTATTTTGGAACAATTCTCACGAAACATAAAACAACCCCATTTCACACTTTGACTTGACGAAGAGATGTGAGCTACAACAAATACGAGTGTTTGGGCATTGTAATGTACACCCCAATTCCCAAAAATGTTGGGACAGTATGAAAAATGCAAAATTACTAACAAAAAAAGACATTTGAAAATTCAATTCAACATACTAATTTGAAAACACGTTATTTGATGTTTTCCTTTTATGAATTTAATAAATTTGAGGAAATATACAATACTTTCAAATCTGATGACTGCAACACACTCCAAAAAGTTGGGACAGTTTGAAAAATGCAAAATTACTAACAAAAAAGACTTTTGAAAATTCAATTCAACATACTAATTTGAAAACACGCTATTTGATGTTTTCCTTTTATGAATTTAATAAATTTGAGGAAATATACACTACTTTCAAATCTGATGACTGCAACACACTCCAAAAAGTTGGGACAGGTGACTGTTACCACTGTGTAACATCACCTTTTCTTTTAATAACACTTATTATGCATTTGGGCACTGAAGACACCAGTTGGTTAAGTTTCGCAAGCAGAATTCCCCCCTTCATCAATTATGCATATCTTCAGCTGCGCTCCATTGCCTTATTTTGCACTTCATAATGCGCCACACATTCTCAATTGGAGACAGGTCAAGACTGTAGGCAGGCCATGCTAGCACCTGCACTCTCTGCATATATACAACCATGCACTTGTAATCAGGGCAGAATGTGGT
Source organism: Umbra pygmaea (assembly GCA_016801145.1). Taxonomy (NCBI): domain Eukaryota; kingdom Metazoa; phylum Chordata; class Actinopteri; order Esociformes; family Umbridae; genus Umbra; species Umbra pygmaea. The sequence continues at coordinate 6,596 of JACXGM010031026.1, forward strand.
TTGGCGTTGTCCTGCTAAAAATGTAGCATAGGTTGCTCCAAAATGTGAACATATCTTCTGCATTTTTGGTGCCCTCACAAATGTGCAAGTTATTCATGCCATGGGCACAGACACAGCCCCATACAACTAATCGGGAACAGGGAGCAGTTGGTGAACATGATTAGTGGTTAAACTCAGACAGGTGTGAATGAAGTTCGATACATGAAATGGGAAAGTGACAATTACAGTCCTGGCCAAACCCCATCCCATGGCCCTTTCCAAATCTCTGGTTGTTACAATGCCCCCCCAAGGTGCGGCTCCCAGACCGAGGAGGTGGGCTGCCCTCACAGGCATGGAATGAGGTACAGCTGGCACTGATAAAGAGGCGATGCAGCTGACATTGGTGCAGAGGTATAGCGCTGCAGTCAATGATGGAGGTAGGGCAGCAGGGGGTGACGCCTATTCCATGACTGCTGGAGTTGAATCTATTTTCCGGGAGCCAAGGAAAAGACTCCGCCCACCTGCTGCCGGAAAAGAGCCTCTACAGCAGGTGGGCGGAGCCTCTTCCGTGGCTGCTGGACTGGTGTGAAAGCTGTGTCCCAGCAAGCAGGGAAGGTGGTGTAGATGGCTGAAACAGCATCCCCGCTAGCTGAGCTGTTGTTGTCACAGGACATGAGAACCCAAAGGGGCTGGAGGACAAAAGAACCGGGCAGGTGGATCGATTGCCCAGATGGGTGAAAGGCATCCTCCATAACCACTTTCGCCCTATCCCCACAAACAAGTTTTAGGAGGGAGCAAGGGGATCTCCCCATTGAAGTACAATATGTACAATATATTGGAGTATCCTGTGGTCGTTAAACGTACAATATGTAGTTTTTAGCCACCAGGGGGCTCTCAATCAAAACAATAGCGAAAGATGTACTTGGATGAGGTCGGGAAGTAGCGTGGGATCATGGGTTTTGTTATGCGTCTCCGGTAGAAAAAATTTTCACCGACAAAGTAATGTATTGTTAAAAATATTAATACTTTATTGACGTTATGCTTGGCAGTTCCCTGGAACTTAGAGCAACTAGCGCAGTCAAAGGTTATATGACGCCATTGACGGAAGACAAAATGAAACATCCCGTGTCTTCGAATTATATTACAAATTTCTCTGGATTTAATGGAACTAAGAAATATATATAATATAGGTATAGTGTTTTTTAATGCAAAGTACATCTTTTGTTAATGTTTTGGAAAACTACATATTGTACTTTAAGCTGTCTTAAGCAAAAGCATGACAGAATGACCCAGCCCAAAACAGCTACAGTGCCTTGTGAAAGTATTCGGCCCCCTTGACATTTCAACCTTTTGCCACATTTCAGGCTTCAAACATAAAGATATAAAACTGTATTTTTTTGTGAAGAAGCAACAACAAGTGGGACACAATCATGAAGTGGAACGAAATGTATTGGATATTTCAAACTTTTTTAACAAATAAAAAACTGACAAATTTGATGACAAATCAAATAACAAGTGTTTTTAACCAAATACTTCCTAGTGGCTACACCTATAGGGTTAACCCTAAAAAGTGAAAAAGAACAAACTGGCCAAATTAAGCAGACTATCCCAGGCCGTCTTCCGTTGCCAGAAGGCGGTCACCCCATCAGGCTCCCGAACAGCAGACAAAAGATTCTTACACACATAAACTGTATTAGGCAAAACACACAGACCAGCAACAAAACCATGAAGAAGACCCTGAATCAAATAATGAACCCATTAAGAATTAGGATGACAACTCAGAGCATCAGAACGCCTTGGAACAGAGAGGGGGTAGATGGATGAACTTCATTCATTTTGCATCCTTCACAGGGAGTAATCACTGGGGGCACACAGACTTGGGATGCCCCTCCCCGCAGAAACGGCAATTATGGAGAAAACGACAATTATGATTGGCACACACAATTTCATTATGTAGCATAATGTAGCATAGTCGAGAATTGCAATTAGGCAAAAAAGGCACCTGAGAACCCCTAGCAGACTTGCACTTCAGACGTGCACCGACAGACACAATGATCTGTTGCAGTGACTCTTTCGGGCACAAAGCCACCACATGCCCAAATGACCCACAAAGCGCACAGTACATAGAGCGATGACCCGTGAAGATCCGGCCAATGAGACCCAAATCCATGATTGACCAATCAAGTCAGGTATAAAAACTGAATATTCAAAGCAGATTTAGCTGCAAGACATTTATGATATTCATAAATCAAAGAACCCACATAAGTAACCGCCAAGTCTGCAATGAAACTGAAGAAGACATCAAGTTCAACACATCGATCAGGATACACTTCACATACAACATCCCGGTACACCTTGAAAGCCACCAAAAATTCAGCCAGGGTAAGGCATTTCGAAATCCTCAGATTAATCTTTAAGGAGGATCAAGACGTCAACTCAGTCGACCATCCGGCATTTAACAGAGTCGATGCCCACAAGAATCTTAGCCAGATTCACGTCACCCCCGTCAAAACAGCAACATCACTAACACATGAACCCACAACACGACCAAATAAATGGAAGATAACCCATTACCTGCCAGTATCTGGCTTCTGAAAGATCGGAAACACAAGCAGCCGGGTCCAGGAACAGCACACCCGCAGGTGCAGATGGCAAAACACTCCCCAAATTGAACCTGGGGAGTGACTCCGACACAGCTAGCAAAACCTCCGATCCATACATCCATCCCATCCAGAGAATCCCGAATGCCATGCAAGGACGACAGAACCACATCCTCCATGCCCCCAACCAAAACAACATTTGCAGATCCATCCCCCGACCTGACACGTTTAGGCGGAACAGGACAAGGAATAACCTGCCTCTTCTCCCCAGCCTTTCTAGGCAACACCACCAGAACGAGGGAGACAGGCCCAACCGTATCCATCAGAAAATCATATGAATCAGAATGAGAGAGAACGACAGCGGCCGGAAGTCCAAAACCATACAAAGTATTAAAAATTCTGGAAACAAGCCAATCATTCATAGTCACAGCAGGCACTTTAGCCAGATGCATACTCCGTCTAGGATGAATTACATCATTACCAGAACCAGATGCGACAGGATCCTCAAAATTGCCAGCCTCCAAAGAGCAGATTTTCTCATCATCTGAAGGATCGAAACACCGACATCATCACACCGAGACACACACAGCCACACACTGATTAACAATGTAGCTTCATCGGGTAGCATCCTAAGGCCTTAAATAATGTGTAATAACCATGTGACTAATTGTTGCTGATAGGCCTGAGTCTTTCAGCTGATATCACAACACTGCTGCCTCGAGTTTCACATAAGAACTGACTGTGCAATTCTCTATCCAAATGGAATTGTAAATATTTATATTTTCTTTGTTTAGTTATATTCAAAAGTGCCTGTTTAAATGTTTACAAATATATTACTATAATGTGTTTGATATTTTTTGAAAGGACGTATTGACTTAAGGAAGATGAGACCATTTATTTAGCAAATCTGATGCTTTCATGATATGGCAATTGCAGAAATTGAATGGTGTTTAATGTTTAAGCCACAAGGAAGTGCGGCTCTGCTCTGTCTACTCTTGTCTATAGGATGACAGGAAAATGTATATTTGTTCAAGCCTAAGGCTGGAGTGGTTATTAGCTGACCTTAAAGGCCATTTTGTGACATCTGAACAAAATGGTACAAACAATGGACTAAGAAGGGCCCAAGGTTCAGGGGCCACCCGGACAGGACACAGATAATTTGGTAATTCAGATTTGCTGACATCAGCTGCGCAAGGACGTTACTATTGGCGCTTGAAAGCGGGCCAAGGGAAATGATACGGGCCACTGTTTACAGTTAAAGGGGCCGCATGGCTATGACAATCATGTGCTCTGATTGGCCGGCCAGCCCAAATGGCCCACAACAGCCCATGAGGGGCCACGGCACCTCTGGCATCTGCCCAAAATCCAGACTGGCCAGTCCGTCGCTGCAGACGGAACTGAAGCAGCGAGGATATCTTACCAAATTATTCCCTATTCTAAATTTTATTTAAATGTCTGTGGGAAGACCACAGGTCTATGCTTAGGGGTTGACTGAATGGGATGAGTGAACCTTGCTAGTCAGCTGTGGGATGAAAATACAGTTATGATAGCAGGCAAGTCAATTGACTGTACCAGTCAGGGATTATCCACAGGCATGGTCAGCAAGGCCTCTGGCACCTGTGTGATGGGTGGAGCCTCCAGCACAGGAAGGGTGGCCAGGGCCTCCAGCACTGTTGTAGGGGGCAGGGCACTGGCAATGTGGGCAGAGCTACTGGCACTGGCATAGAGGGTAGAACCACAGACACAGGCATATAGCGCGGAGCTACAGTAGCTGTAGTGGCTGCGGAAGTGACAGGCCTGTGGCAAGTCCAAGACTCACGCTAACTGGCTAAGCTGCCTAGCTAACGGGACAGGGGGTAGAAGGACCTCTACCTGGCTAACATTCCTTGCCTGCAGGACTGGTGGTGAGAGGACACGTAGCTGGTTAACCTTCCTCACCTCTGGGACTGGTGGTGAGACAACCAATAGCCGGCTAACCTGCCTAGCCTGTAGGACTGGTGGTGAGGGAACTGCTCGCCAGCTAACCTTGCCTGATGGTAGAGGAGCCACTATCAGGCTAGGCTGCCTGGCTAGTGGGACAGGTGGTGGCAGGTACTCACGCTGGCTAGTTTGCTTGGCTAACGGGACAGGTGGTGACAGTATGCTAGCTGGCTAGGCTGCCTGGCCAACGGGACAGGTGGTGACAGTATGCTAGCTAGCTAGGCTGCCTGGATAACAGGACAGGTGGTGACAGTATGCTAGCTGGCTAGGCTGCCTGGCTAGTGGGACAGGTGGTGACAGTATGTTAGCTGGCTAGTCTGCCTGGCTAGTGGGACAGGTGGTGACAGTATACTAGCTGGCTAGGCTTTCTGGCTAGTGGGACAGGTGGTGACAGTATGCTAGCTGGCTAGGCTGCCTGGCTAACAGGACAGGTGGTGACAGTATGCTAGCTGGCTAGGCTGCCTGGCTAACGGGACAGAATGTGACAGTATGCTAGCTGGCTAGGCTGCCTGGCTAGTGGGACATGTGGTGACAGTATGCTGGCTGGCTAGGCTGCCTGGCTAGTGGGACAGGTGGTGACAGTATGCTAGCTGGCTAGGCTGCCTGGCTAACAGGACAGGTGACAGAAGGAACTGGGAGAACTGGGTGTTCCCCAGATTAAGCCTTCCCAAGGCTTCCCAGTCCACACAAGGATCAAACCCCTCGTCCTCTAACGGGTACCATCCATTAACTTTCTCCCCATCATCATCATCCTCCTTTGATGGGTTCTGCTCCAGCACCTCCGATGGGTAGCTCACCTCATCGTCTGTCCGGTCACTGTGCTCCTCCCAGTCCATTTTGTCCTCCTCCAGGTCCTCTGATGGGTCATTCTCCTAGTCATTTCCCCAGCCATGTTGCTCCTCCCCAACATTATACTCCTCGTCCTCTGACGTGTCTAGCTCCAGGTCTTCTTGTGGGTATCAAACCACATAATCAGTCCAGTCACACAGTTTGATACCCTTGCATCTTCACTGGGTCAGTCCAAAGGATGAGACAACCATACCCTCTGTATTGCTCCATGCCCCATAACTACCCCGGTGTGTTGTGGGTAGGGAGTACAGCCACCGGATGACTCAAGGCAATCAGGCAAAGCCGTAATGACCGCCTCCAGTTCATCACTGTCGTACCCTTCATCCTCGCCTGAATTTCAAAAGACTCTGCTCTCACCCAGTGCTGCGATCTGTCTTTGGTGTCTCCTTTTATGTAGGTTAGTCATTTTGTAACAACACTGGTGCAGGGAGAAGTCAGGAGGCAAATGTGAAGTGAAAATAAAGATTTAATATAAATGATAACACCACAAACTGAAAATGACCTTGATGATTCTAAAGATACCAAGCGATATACACCAAGCTGTGTCTAACACACAGCCATACATCTACCAATACAATGACCGACAAATCATAACACGAACTTAGGAACTTAAATACATGTATTGATGAATCATGTGATACCGGCTGTGAATGGTTATAAAGAGAACAGACAATCCATTGGTTAGTGTGATGATGTCATTGAATGTCCGGGTGAAACAGAACATGAAATGGAGTTGATGGGACTGGAGCCACTGACTCTGGCTGACACAGCGATAGGAGTACAGGACCCAAAAGCGGACACAGAGACAACTGTAAGCTTAACAGGTTTAATGGGATAAGGCAGTTCAATAGTGGATAAACAGGCAAGGTTGGCAACAAGTGGTCAGATGTTCAGGTAGTCCAATAAGGGAAAGGCAGGAGCGTAGACGTAACTCAGGCTTAGGTCGGTACCGGGGGTAACAGGCTGGCAGTACAAGGGAGTAGGCAGGCTCGTAGTCCAAAAACAGGCAGAAGTCCAAATACCGGGAAGGACAAAAGACTGACAGGATTAACAGGTCAAAATGAAACAATAGCTAGAACGACAAGCA
>JACXGM010031027.1:0-13324 GCA_016801145.1 Umbra pygmaea
GCGACAAAAAGAAACGTCCCGTGTCTTCAAATTAAATTACAAATTTCTCTGGATTTGAAAGTTGGTGGAAACATTTAGGATAATGTAAGTACACAACTAAGAAATATATATAATATATGTATAGTGATGTTTTCTTTCAATGCAAAGTATGTATTTTGTTATTGTTTTGATTGATATTACATATTGTACCTTTAATTAATTTACTAACACACATGATATACAGTCTTAATAGTATGTTGCTGGTCCAGTCGGGTATATAATAATCTTGTCCCCAGACTCGTGGCCCAAATTCACAGAAGGTGTAGTGGAGCTAGGAATACCACCAGAAATCAGCAGAACGATAGCCACTGATTGAATGTGCAAACGTGATGAGGATCAGTAGGACAGACATTAATACCAGGATGTTCTCAGGATCAGGGCCACCTAAAAAGAGGCATAAAGGCTGGTCTCCTGAGGGTTGTGCTGTAACGACGCCTCCACTGTCCTCCTCGTCGCTCACAAATGGAGCCAAGCCAGGTAGGACACTTCAGAAATAGAAAGTGAGACTGTGCGCGTGCGCGAATGCATTTCAGATGTCTAAGGTTAGCTAATTTGGTCTTTTATTTGTGGTTACAATTATTTTGCTACTGTACCAGTGTTTCTGCAACCTGCTAATTCAGTTATTCCCTGCGCTCAAAGACAATGCCCTCCCAACGAGTGAGTCCCAGGGGTCCTCTAACCCCCCTTCTCCGCCCGGGCCATCCGTCACGGTGCCTGATCAGCTGCTGCACACCTGCAGACTCCGGCCCATCATCTTCAGAGGTCAGTGTGTGTGTGTGTGTGTGTGTGTGTGTGTGTGTGTGTGTGTGTGTGTGTGTGTGTTTTGGTTTTAATAGGACCAGAAGTCTTCACAAGGATAGTAATACTTGACAGAAGTGTTCATACTTGGACCTTTTGCCGGTCCCCGTGAGGACAAATTAAATTTCTGGCTTAGGGGTTAGGTTTAGGGCCAAGGTTACAATTAGGTATAGGGTTACAATTTAGGGTACTTTCAGGTTATCATATTTGCTTTTTTATATAAAATAACCTAAGTGAATTATTATGGGATACTGCAAGACATTGGTTAAAACAAGGGTTTCCCAAACCTCTCCTCGGGCCATTTCAGACATTTTGTTTAACAAACAACGGCACACAGTGGCGACAGTGGCTCAGTTGGTGAAGTAGGTTGTCTAGCAACCAGAAGGTTGGTGGTTCGATCCCCGGGTCTTCCTGTCTAAGTGTCGAGTTGTCCGTCAGCAAGACATGTCGAGGTGTCCGTGAGCAAGACACCTAACCCCAGTGGCTCTTGACGAGCTGGCTGGCGCCTTGCATGGCTGACACTGCCGTCGGTGTATGAATGAGTGAATGAATAGGTGAATGTGAAGCGTTGTAAAGCGCTCGGAGTGGCCATTGGTTAGAAAAGCACTATATAAATGCAGTCCATTTACGATTTACCTGATACCGTATCTCAAAGGCTTAATGTGTTGCAGCAATCAGCTGGGCTTAGTTTAATGTCTTGTGACCATCCATCTTCCTCTTGATCACATTCCAGAGTTTTTCAATGGGGTTGGTTTAAAAAATATTAGTGCTGTCAGTTAAATGCGTTATTAACGGCGTTAACGCAAACCCATTTTAACGGCAGATTGTTTTTTATCGCAAGATTAACGCTCTTTTTGGCCTAGCAATTTTTGTAGTTTTTGTTGCTGTTGCAACAACTAGTAACGTTAGAAAAACTACAACACTACACTGGATCTAGCTAGACCAGAAACAAAACAACAGGCATGCCGCACAAACTTAATTGGGTTTGCAAGCTGGGCAACGAGTAGTATGCTACGTTATGTTTTGAATGGATGGCGAGACGCCGAAATGGATGCCAATAAAATTTTGAATGTGAAGTTTACTTTTAAAAAGTTGCCAAATAGTTCCATTGACAAAACCAAAGTGATCTGTGTGTTTGGTCATTGTGAACTGAGCTATCATTGCAGCACGTCCAGTCTGAAATATTAAATGATGGCAAAGCACACAGCTGATGCGAATTCTCAGCCCCCTCGTCAAAGCCAGGCAACAATGGATGACTTTAGACAGTGTATGCCAATGTTGTTTTCAATAAAAAAAACATTTGCACAGAGTAAGCCGATCCACTTTTCCATGTAGATAAGAGCATTAAAATGATAAAAAAATAATGGGACAAAAAGAAATCAAGGGACATTTAGAACAGATTAAAATGTGCGATTAATTGCGAGTTAACTATGACATTAATGCGATTAATCGCGATTAAATATTTTATTCGTTTGACAGCACTAAAAAAATACATGTATTTAGTGGTGTCTTTTTCAGAGCTTTACGTGTATCTCATGACTGGGTAGTAGCCCATTTCATGACGAATAATGACACAACAAAGTTGTTTTCCCTCCAAAAACTTCTTAGACCATGTAGGCTCCTTCACCTGACACTTCCACCAACTTTCTCCTGATTTCCATCCTCCAACCGACATTTCCAACTGACTCTCTCCTTCCTTTTGGGGGATCAATCAGCTCTCTATCTATCTAAAATGTCCCACCGTGCTGCAGCATCTGGTGTGTGTGTGTGTGTGTGTGTTTGTGTGTGTGTGACCTATGTTTGTGTAGCCTGTGTGTGTGTAACTCCTGTGTGTTGTGTTCCCAAGGTCACGGCAGCCTACCTCAGCTGAGTGGTAACGTGTCTGATGTGCAGGTCAGTTCGCTGCTCCAGACCTGCTACCAGAACTGCCAGGCGTTGCCCAGGGTTTACCAGCAATACGGACCCGCGCCCATCCAGCCCCTCTCCGTGGAGATGCAGATACTGCTCACTGTTTACTACCTGGTACAACTAGGTGAGAGAGAGACAATGTGTTTGTCTCAGGGCTTCTTAGTTCAGTTCCTCACACAACATTTTTTACTGTTGAAGTGAGTGTCAGTTGATAAAAACGTAGTTGGTAGGTGATTAAAACTTATGCCCCTTTTCCATTGACCAGATCTAAAGCGTTCCATACTGCTCCGCGCCGACACGGACTGGCTGAGTACAATGTGGGTTGTTTCCACAACCAATCAGAGAATGGTTTGCGCATTGTAAGCTTTTGTGATTGACAGCGGGTGAGAGAGAATTTGCGCCACAACACGTATGGAGAGGAGAACAATTGTATGCCTCAACAATTTACAGAAAATAAATAAAACAATAGGTAGAACAACAATACCTAAAACTTGTAAGTCTGATTCAAACCTTTGTTCGCATAGAGAAGTATTTCATTCCTCAGGCAAAATGGGCCAAAAAAGAAATTTCACTGACTTAACTGAAAATTGTAAAAAGTCTTTCAGAGGAATGCAGCAATCTTGAAATTGCTAAGATATTGGGGTGTGATCACATAACCATCAAAAATGTTATTACAAATAGTCATTAGCTTTGCAAGAAACGTGTTGAAAAAAAATACTCAAATTAATGCCAAGGATTTGAAAAGAATTTAAAAAGCTACCAGGAACCCATTATCCTGCAGTGCTAATATTCCAGAACTGCAACCTACCTGGAGCGCCCAGAAGTATAAGGTGTTCAGTGCTCAGAGACATAGCCAAGGTAAGGAAGGCTGAAACCCGACCACCATTGAACAAGATACATGAGTTGAAACTTCAAGAATGGGCCAAGAAATATCTGAAGGCAGATTTTTCAAAGGTTTTATGGACTGATGAGATGAGAGTGACTCTTTGCGGACCAGATGGATGGGCCCGTGGCTGGATCAGTAACGGGCACAGAGCTCCACTTCAACTCAGATGCCAGCAAGGTGGAGGTGGGGTACTGGTATGAGCTGGAATTATTAAAGATGAGCTAGTTGGACTTTTTTGGGTTGAAGATGGACTCAAACTCAACTCCCAAACCTACTGCCAATTTTTAGAAGACCCTTTCTTCAAGCAGTGGTACAGGAAAAAGTCTGCATCTTTTAAGAAGACCATGAGTTTTATGCAGGACAACGCTCCATCGCATACATCAAAGTACTCCACTGCGTTACTAGCCAGTAAAGGCCTTAAAAATGAAAGAATAATGACATGGCCCACTTCCTCTCCTCACCTGACGTAAACCGTATTGAGAACTTGAGGTCCCTTCTTAAATGGTCGATTTACGGGGAAGGAAAACAGTACACATCTCTGAACAGTGTCTGGGAGGCTGTGTTTGCTGCTGCACAAAAAGTTGATCATCAACAGATCAATAAACTGACAGACTCCATGAATGGAAGGCTTATGACTGTTATTGAAAAGAAGGGTGGCTATATTGGGCACTGATTTGTTTAATCTTTAATTTCTTTTAGTTGTTTGTTCATTATTCTCACTTTAATAGTGAGATGGGAAACTTTTCATTTTTCATTTAGTTGCAAAATTATTTTGCCCAACAATTGTGCACACATAGATATTACCCAAAGAAAGCCAAGACCTCACCTTTCAGTATCAATCAATATACCCATTGCTTTATGTAATAATGGTGTTAGTGCATATAAGGGACATTTTATAACAATCCTGAAGGAAATGCGTCAATTCAAATAAAGAAACCAAGGAACTTGCTTGAATTTCATTTCTGCGTTCGTAACCACAACAACCAGCCTGCTTTGTCCCAGACGTGTTCTAGGTATTTTCTCCCTCCTATACAGAGCGTTTCAGTCTGCTCTCCAGCAGGCTGGGGCTAGATGGGAACTCAATCCAAACCGTGATATGTGCACTATGATCCGGAACAGTCCTCCAATGGAAAAGGGGCATTAGTTCGTAGGTGATTAAAACCCAGTTGGAAAACCCCAGTTGATTAAAACCCATTGATTAAGTTGGTGGAATCTGTTTAACGTTGCCCCCCCCCAGGTCCAGAACAGGTCCCATTGCTCCAGGATCTGGAGCAGATCTTCATGCGCTCCTGGAGAGAGTCCCACCTCAGCGAGATCCGTCAGTACCAGCAGCCCCAGCCGGGAGTCTCCCAGGTTCCTCCCACCCTGCCCGTCCTGCCTCAGGCCCAGCCGCTCACCCCCTCACAGCTGCCCTGGCTGGCCCAGCTGGCAGCCTCATCGTGTGGGGAGGGGGTGCTGGTGCTTGGGGACAAGGACTCTGTGACTCTGGGGCTGGCTGACACGTTCACCAGGCTGCTGGAGGGACGTCTGTCCCACACACACTATGTGGTCATCATCTGTACCGCACACGGCCAGGAGACGGAGTCCTGCGTGGTGGTCACAGGTGTGTGTGTGTGTGTGTGTGTGTGTGTGTGTGTGTGTGTGTGTGTGTGTGTGTGTGTGTGTGTGTGTGTACACGAGAGAGAAATTATTTGTAGAGATGCATTTGTACTGTTTGTAAATAACGTGTGTGTGGTTGTAGGTAAACACCAGTGCCGTGCACTGACTGAAGGGATGAACAGCCCCTCGGACGGTCTGAGGGAAATCAGCCAACAGATATCCTCTGGACTCACCCAGGAGCTCACTGCCTTCTGCCACTCCCTGGGGGCTGGTAGGAATACTGCCTATGTATCAATGAATATAATGACCATATTAGGAGCAAATGCCAGTCCCTGTGAGGACAAAGTAAATTTCTGGGTTAGGGGTTAGGTTTAGGATCAAGGTTACAATTAGGTTTACAATTTATGGTACTTTTATGTTCAGGCATTATATGTTAGGTTTAGGGTTAAGTTTAGGCATAAATGTTAGGCTATTGAGGTTAGGGTTAGGGTGATTTTAGGGTTAGGTTATGGTTAGGTAACATGGATTTTTTTGTTTTCTGGTCCACACAAGTTTAGCTGTACATGACTGTGTGTGTGTCCTTGACAGACGGTGATGTAAATGTGTTGCTGGAGAGTTCTGGTGTGGACTGCAGTGTGGTACCCCCCCTGCTCAGCTGTCAGGAATCTTCAAGAGACAGCTTCCCTACAGACAGACAGACGGACAGCGGTACAGACAGCCCCGAAAAGCAAGCTAGAGACAGACCAGCGGACAGACCAGCGGACAGACCAGCGGACAGACCAGCGGACAGACCAGCGGACAGACCAGCGGACAGACCAGCGGACAGACCAGCGGACAGACCAGCAGAGTTGCCCAAGTACTGGTGTTCTGGTGAGACACTTAACTCATGATAGTTTTTTCCATTTGAGCTGCCTGCTGTAGATTTTAATTCTTGTTATTGTCTTTATTTGATTCCTGTGTGTGACCAGAGTACCGTGTTGATTGGCGGGAGGTGCGACCCATTCAGCTGGTGGTGGCCAGGAAACTGCTTTCCCATGCGTGTGCCATTGCTGACTCCAGCACCCAGAACCTGGACCTGGGCTCCTTCAACAGGGTACACTTCCTCATCTGTGTCCCTCCATCTGAGGTGTCCTTCCAGCAGACGGTCCTGCATCTCTGGAACTCAGGTAACTCCTACTCCTCCTCCACGTCTTCTTTGTCTCCTCCTCGTGCTGTAATCGTGTCCCTCCTACTCCTGCTCTACCTGTTTGTCTTCTCCATTATCTTCTTCTTCCTCTCCTTCACATCCTCCAGAGAAGAAGTGAAGCGCCAAGCCATTACATGCTCAGCTGAATAAAGCTCATCTCCCACAGGGCGCTTTTCATATTTTTCACTAAGTAAGCAGGTAAATAATAATTCTGCTACATAATAACACCAGATTGGACAGTATAAATTCAGGTGGTCTGCCATCCTGGCCAATCGGAAGGGTTTGCAGAGTTAGAGTCAGACCAGGGGCCAAAATGTTGCTAGTTCACATTCCAAACTGACAATGTGAAGAACGTCTTGTTTGGTATCTGAAAATAGCAATTAACCTCAATTGTTCTCAGGTGTTTTCTGAAAATAAGAATGTGTTCTTAATCATACTTAACTGGTAAAATAATGAAAAAGTAGTGCTATAATGATGGAAAAAAACACTGCGGTCGAATGTTTATCACAATTAAGATTTTATATCTATGAGTCATTTTGATCAGTTCAATATTTATTTTCTATTTCCATAACAGTGATTACAATTTTTGCCGATTGCTTACACACTGAAATCAAAAGTATTACACAATAATTAAAACTTTATTCTGGCCATGGAGGACCCCTGTGACCAATTCCACGGCACAGCTGCGCAAGGATGGATTTTACATTCAAGACGGTTCTTCCCGCGTTGTCTTGCTAATGAGGTTATCGCCTGTGATGTTGATGAAATTCTCTGGCCAGATCCAGCTAGGCGAAGAAATAATGTCTAGTATTTTCTGGACTACATTGTCCGTTTTTTTGAGATATTTTTTTTATGTGTTTTGTTGTTGTTTATTACTGTGATTGTAACCTGTACTGGATACAGTATTTTTTGTTTGTCTGTTGTAGCTAACAGTGTTCTGCACACTACTGTAGTAGCATGAAAACTGGGACATAATTTGTTGTGATTCTACATGTTGACTGATTTGGGTATATGGAGAGAAATAAATTATATTTTCCTCAGTCTGCAGCATTAGTCTTGTGTAGTGTTTAATGAACTTATTGTATAGTTGCAATTTCTCTGTGTGCTTCATTTACATTGCAATCTTAAAGAGTTTTAGGTTAGCAACATCAGTGTGTAACTGGTTCAAACAGAATGAAGTCATGTCAAATGTGTGTGTTTCATATGGTAACAACACATGGTTTGTATACATTAGTGTAAAGTTTTTGCAAGAGTGTTTCATTTTGCATAGGGTCTGAGGTGTTCTGCTAATTGTGTGTGTGTGGTTGTGCTAATTGTGTGTGTGTGTGGTTGTGGTAATTGTGTGTGTGTGTGTGGTTCTAATAATTGTGTGTGTGTGTGTGGTTGTGGTAATTGTGTGTAGTGTTTTGATAAACCGTCCCGTTTGCAAAATTGTGCTTAAGCAATTAAAAAAACTGTAAAAGCCGGATAATGGGAGGTCTTCTGACTTAATCACAATCACTCAATTGATTGGTGGGGTACACTGGCCTTCTGATTGGTGGGGTAGACTGGCCTTCTGATTTTGATTGGTCGGATAGACTGGCCTTCTGGTTTTAATTGGTGGGGTAGACTGGCCTTCTGATTGGTGGGGTAGACTGGCTTTCTGATTTTGATTAGTCGGATAGACTGGCCTTCTGGTTTTAATTGGTGGGGTAGACTGGCCTTCTGATTGGTGGGGTAGACTGGCCTTCTGATTTTGATTGGTGGGGTAGACTTGCCTTCTGATTTCATGGCTGCTGTAACCATTGATGACCAGGGCATCATCCCAAATCCCAGGAAGTCTTTAGGTCTTGTTTTCCTGTCCCTCAGTGGTTCTCCGACGTCTCCTGGGGACCTTCAGCCATTCATTCCATGTATTTGTTGTATTCCACAGCTAACACAACTGAATCAGTTTGCATTACAGTTACCCTTAGCTATTTGATTCTGTTAAGCTACCAGTGCTCTAGCTAACAGCTCTAGCTCTAGCAGTGCTCTAGCTAACAGCTCTAGCTCTAGCAGTGCTCTAGCTAACAGCTCTATCTCTACCAGTGCTCTAGCTAACAGCTCTAGCAGTGCTCTAGCTAACAGCTCTATCTCTACCAGTGCTCTAGCTAACAGCTCTAGCTCTAGCAGTGCTCTAGCTAACAGCTCTAGCTCTAGCAGTGCTCTAGCTAACAGCTCTAGCTAACAGCTCTAGCTAACAGCTCTAGCAGTGCTCTAGCTAACAGCTCTAGCTAACAGCTCTAGCAGTGCTCTAGCTAACAGCTCTATCTCTACCAGTGCTCTAGCTAACAGCTCTAGCTCTAGCAGTGCTCTAGCTTCTAGCTCTAGCAGTGCTCTAGCGAGACTCATGAGGTAAGGTATGGTCCATCTTCATGAGAACATTTGTGCATTAGTTTTTCTGCTCATTTAATCCTTTGTGTGTGTGTGCGTGTGTGCGTGTGTGCGTGCGTGCGTGTGTGTGTAATGCAGGTGTCCTTCAGCAGCTCGGGTTGGATCAGGAGTGTATCTCTCAGAAAGAAGCTGAGCGCTACGTGGTCAAGATGGACCAGGGGGCCAGGGCCCGCATTGATGAACTCGTACACGAAGCACACAGGAACTCCAACACACTCCATGTCCTGGTCCATGACCACGCCCACTGGGACATTACAAGGTGTGTGTCAGCATGTGACACAGTGTGTGTTTTGCTTTTTCTCTGTGTCCAACATGACTGTAAAAGGTATCTCCGACTGTTCCCTAGTGGAGTGTACAGCGCCGGCACTGGTGTCTCTGAGGGGGGGTTAGTGGACCGCCTGCTCAACTCCCAAGAGATCAGAGATGCCACCAACATTCTGACTCTCCACGTCACCTCGTTCCCCTTCACGCTGCAGACGCAGGACACACGCATCAGCCCTTACAATGAGATACACTGGCCCTCTGCCTTTAACAATGTAAGATAAACACAGCCCAACACAACGAGAAACTGGTAATCTGCCTTTGACAACGTAAGATACACACAGGCCAACACAATGAGATACTAGACCACTGCCCTCAACAACATAAGATACACACAGGCCAACACAACTAGGTAATCTAGTTCTCTGCCCTCAACAACGTAAGATACACACAGGACAACACAGAGATACACTGATCCCTGGCCTTCAACAGCTTAAGATACACGCAGGCCAGCATAACAACATTTAAGGGTTGTCTATACATGTTAGGAACAAAAAGTAACTATATTTTCCATAAACGAAAAATCAAACCTAACCCTAAACTCAACCTCTAAGCCTAAAATAGCACTTTTCCTTTGTGATTCTTGTGGGACACACAAAAACACACCCCTTGGCAAACAAACAGTGTTGTCTCATTCTGTGTGGGTAGGATGTGGATCTGTACCATGAGAAGACTCAGTATTTCGGTGTGTCAGAGCTTCTGGACTCGACCAGGTCAGGTAGCGGCCTGCCTCTCCTGCGCTACGACAGCTCCTTCGAAAGCATGGCCTCATCTCTCGAGGACAGGTGAGACGCACTCGCTTACACTGAAACATAACGACAGTCCACTCCGTAAATATTAGGACTGTCAAAGTTGCTATTTTTGCTGTGCACTCAAGGCACATGGCGATATGATTTCAAAGATGAATATGAGACAAGAGTACAGACTGTCACATTTGTTTCTGTCTGTTTCAAGATATACTGTATTATATTTTAACAACTAATAAATAAAGCACTTTCAGAAGGCGTGGAATATTAACGTAACTAATAAAATAAACCTGTAAACACCCTGACCCACTCTAGGTTCCCTAAGCTCCACAGTGCAGTGATCCGGACCCAGGTTCTAGTCCAGCACTACTGTGTCGCCTTGATGGCGGTGTCGGGTCAGCCGGGGTCAGGGGGGCGGAGCCTGCATAAACACACCTCTGTGGAAACGTTGGAGATCGTTCAGAGCCTGCTCAGCCCTGCCCAGCGATGCCCCGCCCACCATGGTCACATGGTGCTTCTGCGGATCCCCTCATTGGCTCTGGCAGGGTGGGCCTACCAGCGGCTGGTTCGGGTCCGGCAAAGGCTCGGGCTGGGGGAGCACTTTGAGATCATCCTGGGGGACCCGAGCCAAGCCCTCAGCATAGGACAGAGCTTCACTGACCGCATCAAGGTAGGATAGTACGGATGAACAACTATTAGGCATCACAGACGTTATGCCGTTTTAGGATCAGAACAAAAGAGATTACATCTCAAGTTAGCTCTACTGAGTCAGTGGAGTCATACAGACCCTGGTTAGCTATCGGTTTTTCCTCCAGATCAGTACCTTTTTGTCAGTTAGAAGGCAGCAGTCTAAGCCTGGCTACCTTAGTCGACCCAATATTATTCTAGTGCTAAAGCCTGGTTTAAGTGTGTTAGCTGTTTTTGTGTGTGTGCGTCTTTAATTGTGTGTATGTGTGCGTGTTGATGTGTTCAGATGTGGCTGAAAATCCCGGAGCCAGACTGGGCCCCGCGTACCTACCTGGAACTGGAGGCCCTCCCCTGCCTCCTCATCCTTTCTGGGGCAGACCCCCAGGGAGAGTCCTTACCCAGGTACACCCCTACAAACCCCTAGCCCCTCTGCTTCATTCAGCAAAATGTATGTTTACTAATACTGAGTTGCATGGATGTCCCAGAATGCAAGTGTGTTGGGTTAGTACCGCCTGTTAAGTGACTAACATAAATGCAATGTAAATCTCTCCACCAACCAGATCCCTGAAATACTGTGACCTGCGTGTCATAAGCTCCTATCTCCAGCGCACCGCTTTGGAGCAGGAGCTTGGATTGGCTGCTTATCTGAAACGGGTGGAGCCCCAGGATTCGCAAACCAATAGCAATGCCCTTGGACTGGGAAGCGACCTATCAGAAAGCGACCCGGACAAACTCAGCAGCACGGACAACGAGGAGGATGAAGGAGGCGAGAACAGTGAGTTTGAGCACCAACCAAAATACAATAAAACCCTCACCAACCACAATACTATAAAGTCAACGTACACTAACCACAATATATTAAAACTAACAATAAACTGAGCACCCAGTCGTTATGACAGCAACAAAGGGATCCATTCACTCTTACATTATCTATTAATGCCCACATTTATAATCAATTTAATTCATTTATTAAACGTACAATATTTAGTTTTTGGCCACCAGGGGTCTCTCAATAAAAACAATAGCAAAAGACGTACTTGGATTATGTCAGGGAGTAGCGTGGGATCATGGGTTTTGTTATCGTCGTCAATGACAACCTTCCGATCTAGCGTCTCCGACAGAAAAAATGTTCACTGACAAAGTAATGTATTGTTAAAAAATTATAACTTTATTTACATTATGTTTGGCGGTTGCCTGGAACTTAGAGCAACTAGAGCAGTCAAAGGTTATATTACGCCATTGACGGAAGACAAAATGAAACATCCCATGTCTTCGAATTATGTTAAAAATTTCTCTGGGTTTGAAAGTTGGTGAAAACATTTAGGATAATGTAAGTACACAACTAAGAAATATATTTAATATAGGTATAGTGACGTCTTTTGTTATTGTTTTTGGAAACTACATATTGTACCTTTAACGATTGAATAAATGACAAACTGAAAAGTTACTATTTTTACCCTCTTTTTACTCCTGTTTGTATTCTTCTCTCCGTCTTCTTCCTGTCTTCCTTTAGTTGTGAACCCTGACCTCCCCGGTCACTCCCCTCCACCTCACCATTCCTCAGCCCCCAAGTCCCCCCAACCTTTCTCTGACAACAATCCTGCAGGCCCCCTACACCCCCATACCACCCCATTAGACCACGATCGCCCTCCCTGCCCCCAAACCAACTCCCCTAACCCTCACGTCAACCAGTGCCGGCTTTCAAAGTCCACCTGCTCAGGCTCCTTGTCCCCCCCACCCCCCTTCCCTGGTCAGAGCTGTCCGTGGGCACGGGGGGTGAGTCGCCCCCCCGTTGTGCTGCTGCCCCGGGGGCTCTATGACATCATCACCACATGCGATGGGAGCGGGTTGCCGCGCTGCACTTCCTTCCTGCCTCACCTCTCCGTGGCCTGGGCCAGCTCTTTCAGGTAGGACACACATAAACACTGTATATATCTTCTGGTAAAACACATGTTAATACTGTACATATCTTCTGATAAAACACATGTTAATACTGTACATATCTTCTGGTAAAACACATGTTAATACTGTACATATCTTCTGGTAAAACACATGTTAATACTGTATATATCTTCTGGTAAAACACATGTTAATACCGTACATATCTTCTGGTAAAACACACACATAAATACATACATTCTTGTAGAACAAACACACACACACATACATATATACACACACCTAATAAGCAGAAAGAGCCCATCCAGGCCAGCTACTTGGAAACAAATACACACAAAAGCCTCAGACACATTCACACACAGTCCCCTGGTAGGTAGTGGGCCCACAGGGTGAGTTCTGGGGACAGTTGAGGGTATGTGAGTGTTTCTGATGAAGCTGTGCTGTGCATCAGACCCATGCTGAGTAAGATGATGACGTGTACAGAACAGTCTCTGTACTACCGGCAGTGGACCGTCCCACGACCTCACCACATGGACAGCAGCAACCACCCTGCCGTGGGCCGCACCGACAACTACCACCCTCGAAGACTGCTGCTCAGTGGGCCCCCACAGGTACACACACACACATACATATGGAGTGGGCCCCCACTAGGGCTGGGCATCGTTCAAAATCTTTTGATCCGGTGCCAATTTCGATACCTCAGTTTCGATACCGGTTCCTTAACGATACTTTTTTCGATACCATATTTTTTTAAATACATTTTAACGTCAACAAAGTACAGTAAACCCAAAACATTTATTTTCCACTTAATTGTTTATCAGTAAAGCACAAAACATAACAATA
>JACXGM010031028.1:0-13090 GCA_016801145.1 Umbra pygmaea
CTTGGGCAAGACACTTTACCCAAATTGCTCCCAGGTCGTTGCTGTAAATAAGAAATTGTTCTTAGTCAACTTACCTGGTTAAATAAAGGTTAAATTAAAATTAAATAACTGAGGGGATTATAATCAGTGGAAGGTTACATTTAAAATAAAAATGTTTAAATTTAATATTTTTTTCCTGCTCCTTAATATTTCATAAAACGGATCAATAATTATCGATATCGACCAATATGAAACACTTATATCGTGATAGAGTTTTCAGCCATATCGCCCAGCCCTAGTGTGATGACATCAAAACAGAGCGTTTTGGTCTCAATGCTAAGTTCTGTCTTTGGGACAAGCATAACACTGTACATCATCTTGTACAGTACAACATCGATGCAGCAAAGTACAGTGAAATACTGGAAGAAAACCTGTTGAAGTCCGCAAGAGACCTGTGACTTGGGAGAAAATTGATCTTCCTTCAGAACAATGGCCCAAAATCCCAAGAATGGCCTTTGACAATTTTTCAATCTTTATTGATCACAGGCAAAAACGAACGAAATCCATATTGATTTCATGTTGTAACATAAGTAAAAATAAGTAAAAGTACGGGTGTGTGTGAATACTTTTGGAAGCCACTGTGTTTTGCAGTAGGTGGAAATCTCTTCCTACACAATGTGTGTGGTGTAATCTAACTTTATGCCTTTCAGGTGTTCTTTGCTTCAGTGCGTTCTGGGGGCAGCAGTCAGGTGTACTTCATGACCCTGAATAGGAACTGCATCATGAACTGGTGAAACAACACAGCGTATGGAACCTACCAGGCCCTGCCTCACCATAACACACCACACAGTTACAGACTCACACACACCCATGCGTTCAGTACACACAAGCCTACTGTAAATCCATTCCAGCCTAAACTTTTCCTAAGAATCTCGAGTCGTGCTGACTCATCTGATCTGATTGAGCCCCGCCCACTGGATTGGTCCAGTCCCTACATACGAGACATCATCGCAGGCATCACATCATCTCTACTTTGTACTGTATATATTCTCCTGTATTATTGTACCTCAGTCACTGGGTGGAATTGTGTTTAGTCGTAACTACCATAGTTCCTTCTAGGTGGGGTATGTTAATAACATTCCTCACTGGTGAAATATGTTTTGAAGAAGGCACAATCGAACCCATATATGTCAAGATTGATTTGTAAATAGCTAGTATCTATCATCTTTTGATGGAAGAGGACATGGGTAAAGTGTCACTGACATGTTAGTGACAATGTATAATTACACCTCGATACAGGGTGTTGCCATGGACCTGATGTGTGTGCTCTGTTGGCTCCCCCTAGAGGTTTGAAGTATTGTTGCAGAACCATGGACGCTCACTCACCAAGCTAGGCTTGACATTCCCTATTACTTAATTATTCGACTCATTGTTCAACAAACAATAAGAAGTGCTGTTTGATTGAAGTTTATTTCATGTTTTTTATGGGTTTTCTGGGGGGAAGGAGGTTTAAAGACCATATTGAAAGTAAGTCCTTTTATTATGTGAATATGGTTTCATAATTTCCTAGGAAATCCAAAGCAGTTAGAGAAAATCCTGCTGTGGTATAGCTCTACACCTTCTACTGTCCCCTCATTACATATCGAGGATTGAGCCCCTTTCACCATTTAGAAGGCTAATACACTTTAGAGATTTCTTTTTTTCTTGTTATACATTTACACTCACTACACAGATTTGATATTATCTGTACTCTTTCTGTATTTGCTATTAACCTAACTGGTATACTTAATTTTACTCTACTGTTATTGCAATATATATGCTGTTGTAGTGCAGTACATGTTAGAACGGGAGATTTAGTTAATTTGTTGTGTGTGAAATGTACCAGTGGTAGGGAGTTATTCTACGGGTGATGAAGTGACATTAATAAAGAGGACTGACAGGGTTTAGTTGAGGGTTACGAAAGGGTTTAGTTGAGGGTTACTAGAGTGTAGGTTAGGGGTATGATAGGGTTTAGGTGAGGGTTATGAGATGGTTTAGGTGAGGGTTATGAGATGGTTTAGGTGATGGTTATGCAGTAGTAAAAATACAATAATGGAAGTTGGGTGTCCATACGGTAATGTGAGTTTGTGCTGTGGTTCAGGCTTTCATCTGCAGGTGATCCATTTAAATATAAGTCCCCTTATTCTTACAACATCTACTTTGAATGAAACCTTGATTTTAATGACTCATGATCATTGGTATGGATTTGTGCTTGTGTGTGCATTTGTACACACAAGTTGTGTGTGCGCTTGTGTAGAATTGAACTATTAGTGTGGTTCCAAGCAATAGCTTTGTGGTTCTTGAGCCACTCCACTGACTGATGCTTTAGCAGGCCTGGTTCTGTGGTGTCTTTGGCTCTGCAATACTGTACCAGAGAACTCAACTCATTGGGCACTTTCATTGTTCATTTTAATAAACTCGTACTAAAGGCACAATAGGGCAACACGTTACTCCTCTGGACATTTTAGGAATCTTCTTGGATTCTTTAGCGATGCTTAAGCTGTGGGTATTTTATCTTGTTTACTCCAAATATATGCTATTATATAAATATTTTTAGCTCAGAGTGAATTATGATACACATAAATGAATATAATAATATATGAGAGTATAGATCTGAATCAATTGTGAATTGATAAAAGCACTTTTAGTATGGTAAAAATGTATATTTTACTCATGTGAGCATTCTAGCATGCTAATTATATGAGCAATTCATCCTGTATCACAGTTCCGTATCAACCCTTACATTAGTTTTCCACTAGCCTAGTTACTGAATATTTGTGACTCGCATGTCACGTTTTACACAGTTCATTAGTAGCTTTGGTTAGTCACTTTGGTAAGTTACTGCCATTTTTCCAGTTAAAGCAGTGCCTTGGAGTGGTGAACGGGCTGGGTGAGGATTGTTGAGGGGAATAAAACTCCAGAAAGGTGTTACTGATGGACTGTTCACATGAACACAGGGCCATGAAAAATGTTATTTGCCCCATTTTTTATTTAGTCTATTTTGGGCTATATATTTGAACACTGCTGTCACATCTTTAACCAAAACCTGGTAATATATAAAGGGGCCATAGTGCTATATCTATATGTATGTATGTGCATACATGTGCATGACCTACTTCAAATGCCCCCTGTATTTGATCTCTCATCTTTGTGGAGGATTTCTGGGCCAGTCTTACAGACACGCTTTAACCCAGTTGTATTTGTGGGTGTTTGAGAATGTACTCGTTTTCAGATCCTACCACAACATTTCAATAGGGTTTAGACCTGGGCTTTGACTAGGCCATTCTGAAACCTTGCATTTGTTGCTTGTCAGAAGTTCGGCTGTAACTTGCTTGTGTGCATTTTGGACCGTTGTCTGGTGCCTGTTGCCTCCCAGATGGACGGAAATGCGTTTCCTGAAGAATCTTCTCAGACTACTGTTGGCATGGGCAAAAAAAGAACTGTGCACTCTGTGAACCTCAGGTACCAGGGAGCAAGCATGGTGGCCGGGTACAGTTCCAGCTGTGTATCGCTGCCTCAGGACCTGGATGACTGCCATTTATTGAAGGAACTTTTTGCTCTATAAGAAGTTATTGAGCCTAGTGTTTCATACTGGGGCTTTGGGCGTTGCTTAACTTGGTTATTAATTGAATGCATGTGCATCTAACTGTTGTGTTAAAGTTAACTCAGGTTCATTTCTTTTCATTTTAAATTTGGTTGGAAAGCAGTGTCCAAACTTTGAAAACAAACTAATCTTAAAAGTGGGCAGATTCTTTTTCATGGCAATGTAAGTAGTTCCCTCCCTCATTAAGAATGGTGTCATGTGCCAATTAAGTGCACTTAAACAGAAACCCGAACATCTCTCTATGACTCAACTTTTTTTAACACCGTCAATGACTATAGATTTAATTCTGTAACAATACATACAACCTACTGTTTTTTAAGTAGTGGATCGACTCATCAGTCAGTTGCCACCATGTGGAAGTGCTAAAGTGTAGAGGAACATTAGGCATGTAGTCTAAAGGCAGATACTTTTAATCAATATGCATTTCACAGTAGGTTTAAAGGCATGCCCGTATGCTTGTATGACCCATTCATGTGACTCGATATTGGCACAGTATGAATGGGCAGCTGATGGCAGCAAAACCATCCAAATTGGAATGTAGAAATTGCCTGTAAAAATGCACCTCTTTTTATGTGATTGTTTTCCAGATTAGGAGGGGAGAATACAATAGAAAAGCCATAAGCTATTACACATTTGTTGTGAATAGTTTGGTCATATTTAATATGTTGAAATTAAACTTAAGCCAGTGACCTGGGTTCTGACGGGACGTTTGAGGCACTTGAAATGTGGACATAGCTTTTTTCTTTGTTTCGGTGTGGACTTGATGCATTGCAGGTGGGAAAGGAACTAAGTTATAATATTCTGAAAGGACTATTTTAATAAATTATATGTAAATTATATTGAGAGATTTAAATAAATGAATGTACATCCATAAACAGATTTCTATAACATACTGTACTGTCTGGTATTATATTAATCTAAGCACAATGTATTCTAACTTAAGGCACAGAACACAAAGCTATAAATGAGTGTCTTGTGTTTGGACTGTCTTTGAGTGTGATGGATGCATGTGAGTGACGATGGGGTTACGTGAGTTTCTAGTTGTTGTACAGATTGCTCTTGATACAGCCTAACTCGTGGTCATCCTGTTGGAAGAGACCAGTGGAACATTGAAGATGTGTTGTGAGATGGGGAGTAGTTAACAGAAACAGAAAGGTGAATAGACAGGGTCAAAGCCATGTTGTCATCAAGGAATTTAATTTTTAAAGGAAAAGAAAATACTTTTTTGTTCCATTGTAATTTCAATTTCCTATATGATTCAAGTGTAGTGTTAGAAAAACTAAATTAATTGTGAAATGGGCTTGGTTTCGCTGTTCCATCCCTACAGAACATTTGCATTTCAGAATGGCTGCCTTTGCCATATGAAGGGGAAATGTCCCATCATTGATAAGCAAGCATTCATTCATTCCCTCTGCTGTCTCTGTCCCGTTGTGACTATCGGTAGGTGTTTCTTGTGGCCTTTTGTCAGACACTGAATGTAAGCTCAAATGTTTGTCTGTCTTGTTAGTCATATTGATACCCATATATTGCTTACTTTTTCTAAATCTCAAAGAAATATACCTTCTAATCTACAACATAATACTCAAAACAAATGTGATTTTTGTCTAGTTTTGCATTCATTTGTTTATCCAGTATTTGCCTTTATGATTGAAGTATGTGGGAGGATCAGTACAGCTCCATTTACACAGGCAGCCCAACTTTTTGCTGACTAGTTTCAGATCTTCGTGTAAGTGGCAACATAAGCAAAAACAAATGTGTATATATACGGAATGGAGTCTAACACATCTACGTGTGACTTTCATTTCTGAGACAATTTTTATGTTTCATATGTGAACTCAGTCAGGACTGAATTGTTGTTCTCTGAGATGTTTGTGGTTTTTATTTTACACATGGCAGTAAACATTTAAAGCAAGGAGGGGCCACCTGGCTGGCTGAATGTCCTCCAGAACTGGTAGTGCATTTACTTTTGCATCAGCAGTTTAAGTTTAATTAGACCATTTCATCAAACCATATTTGTGAACTAATCTGGTTTACTAAAAATCAATAAATCCGGCCCCCCCCCCAATTGATTTGGATAGTCACACATTCAGATCATATTATTAACTGCAAAAATGTATTTCCACGCAATGGCAACAGTTTGTAGAAGTACAGAAAAATAGCTTTAAAACTGCTAATTGTCTTTAAAACCTTGTGGCTAAATAAATGGAATTGCACGCAACTAGTTTTAACATTGCAAAGTCTTCTGTATGTAGAATTGCTAATTGTTTTAAACTGTTATTTTCTTTATTTCATAGCAATATGTTAAGTCTGTTTTCCTCAGCCCCGTGGTATGATATGGGTGACATGTTAAACTGAGTAGACTGTCAGAAACAAATATTGGATTCTAAAAACGTCAGTTCTTATGGTGGCCATGTAAACAGAGCTCATATGGTTATAGTCCATGGTTGTCAGTTCAGTGGGTGATCTGCTTCACACTTTACACTAGTCAAACTAATCAGATGTTATATAGCCAAAATGTACAACATTATGCTGAATCGAATTAATGCGTGAGTGGATATTTCCTTTAACAGATGCGCTTGATGGAACCAGTACAGGTGAAATTGGGAATGCTGATAACTTTGGATGGGTCTAGATTCTCTTTACTTAGCCCTTTTTTAATAATCTCTTGTTTTTGAAAAACAAAATGTCTTTACAATGTTATGTGTTTCTGTTTTTGAAGGGGTTAACTCCAGATTGTATTTAATAGATTGATAAACTTTCTAGTTTGAAAGATTGTGTTGAATGAACTCACGAGTCTTAATGCAGAATTGTTTGAAAAATAAAACTACATTGATCTCATCTTCAGCGACGTGTATTGTTTCTTTATTCATAGTTTGTGTCCACTGTACTACCTTTCACAGCTAATGAGACAGGGTTAGGTGTGCTGTATACGTCTTCCGGCCTATCAGGAATCAAAATCACTACTGTCCAGGCCTTCAACCAACATTTTCCAGATTTGTGGATGTACATAATTAATAATTTCCCTGAAGTGTTGACAAACCTGGTGGAAACTCAGCCTTGAGTGAAGAGTGAACACCTACCAAACAGATTTCCTTGTGTCCATTCTAAAATGATTTCCAATGTATATTTAATTAAATCACCTATACTATATATGTCAACGGTTTAGAGTAAGCCATTGGTTGAGAGGCTGGAGCAGAACTGTATGTCAGCTTAAAGAGAAGATCCTAAATAAAAAACAACTGTCTTACTAGGACATTGTGCCACCATTAGCAGCCAGAATGCATCAATCAATCAATCAATGCACCTTGGCACAGCAAGTGTATGGAAAGTGCCTGTCTCATTCCATTGGTCCAATACCTGCGTCATCTCGCCCATCCACTCAACGTTTGAGAAAAGTCTAATAATTAGCTGGTTGATAAGATGAATGAGGCTATATTGTGTGGTTGGAGTGAAAACCTACCCGATGGGAGGTCTAAAGGAACAGGGTTGGAGACCCCTGGTCTAAGGTAAGAGGCGATGAAAAGGGAACATTGAAATAAATAAAGCTGATTAAAACTGGTGTGGCAGAGTGTGGAGGACAGATGTTTTATTGTGATATTAAAATGATCCCTGTATCTCCTTTGAAAACCAGCATCCTTGTTTGACACAGAAATGACAAGTGAGCAAAAGTGGCAAGAGAGGCTATGTGTATTTATTAATAATATGTACAATGTATACCATCATAAAGTTGACATAATATATTGACAAAGTCAAAAGTATGAATATTGCCTCCTGCTTATTTCAGAGTTGTCTCTTGATAATTCATTTCTTTTTTACTCCCCTTATTAATCTCTCATTTCATTGATTTCAATTAGTTTAATATCCTCATTTTATTATTTTCTAGTAATTATCCTTAAAGTGTATCTGAGGC
Organism: Umbra pygmaea; assembly: GCA_016801145.1. Taxonomy (NCBI): domain Eukaryota; kingdom Metazoa; phylum Chordata; class Actinopteri; order Esociformes; family Umbridae; genus Umbra; species Umbra pygmaea. The sequence goes on from JACXGM010031028.1 coordinate 7,533, forward strand.
ACACAGGGAAAACATGAATAAAATAAGTGTAAAAAAGTAATACAACAAAAACATCAAAACCAAAACTATCATATATTTACTTCTATATGTGGGTGTACAGATCTATAAAAACAGGAACTACATGATAGTATTTTGCTTGAGCCAGAAAAAACTTTCAGAATTGATGGTTTATGTTGGTTTACCTGTAGCCAGTGTCACTGTGGAAAGCTGGCTTATTTTACCTGCTCTACCTCCCTGTCAATAGTCTCTTGAGGGATATTGGATTCACATATTCTTTAGTTTTTCAACCTCTCACTCTGTATTCTCCTGTCACATTCTTCACCCTGTCACAGAGAGACACAAATCTACGGTAGCACAGAAAACCTATCTGAAGAACATTTGGGACTTCAGAATAAAAAACAAAAAAAACAATTGTCCAATAACTACCTCTCCCCCATTTCACACAAGGGATGTAGTTTCTTTCAGAAATAAACATGTACTGGATACTGTGTGTGTGTGTGAGTGTGCATTTATGTATGCAGATGTGTGTACTCGTGTTTGTGTTAACGAATCAGGTAATTTGGGAAATGCATGTTTTAGTTAAGCAGATGTCAGGGATTACGGTAATTGATTTTGGTCACGTCTTTAATGGTGTTCCAATGAAATACTCAGGGTAGAGGAGTGTGTGCTGTGTACATATCTGTTGTGGGTAGTGTGGCCATTTGACTCGTCCTGCATACATTGTGATTGGTAACATGTACAATTGCAAGTGGCATTTGTGTGTGTCTGTGTAAACTCATACCTAATTGTCGTTATATATATTATGTACAATGTGTATGTGTGTGTGTACATCTTTACGTACAGTGTAAATACAATGTGCAAACTATGTGTACCAAAATGTCAGATGTGATTACTTTGTATCATCGTGTGTGTATGTGTGTGTGTGTATGGCTCAGGTAACTTGTCAGTTCCAGATCTTGAGGAAGCTGTCCCAGGACCCAGTGGCGACCGCCATGCCATCATCAGTCACGCCTAGACAGCTCACACGATTGTCATGGCCAGCTAACACTCCTAGCAACCACATGAGATCTTAGTTAGCCATCTTATCAATCTGTCATTCAACAATATTTCAGAGCAAAGGAATCCATTAGAGAGGTGAAAACTTTTCTAAGATCAGCAGGTGAACTACCATCTAACAGTGGTACTCAAGATCTCTCCTTGGACCCCCAGGCCTTCCAAGTATTAGATGTACTCCAGGGCAAGCACATCTCTATCAAACCGTCACCTAATTATTTAGCCCTTGACTGCCTCGTAGGTAAGCTAGTTCAGGTCCACCCTCTCTCCATCCAATACTCAGAAAGAGTCCTGCGCGCAGCAGAGTGAGGTAGACATTTAAACCCAGACACAATCCATTCAGCAGGGAGTTTGTTTGAATTCAGGTCACTACAGCCAATTAGAATTAGACTGTTATATGAATTGTGTTGTTAACACAGTATGCCAATACAATATGTATTAGCAATAAATGTTATTCGTGTTACTCCTAGTTTAGATTAGGAAGAGATGAGTTGGATAATGTATAGTATTGTACATATTCCTAATATCTTCTATTTTGAATGTAATTGTGTTGGACATACTAACATTATTAAAGCATTTAGATAATGTTAAAGAATTTGTTTTACGAAATACTTCACTCATCAGATTGTGCTACTTTTTCCCTCTTCTTAATGACACACATAAAACATGTTAACCAAATACTACAATACACAGTGTAGCCTAACAGAATAATGGAGAATTACAGCATAACTGAAGTAATCATTCAAAGCTGCCAATATGTTAGGCTAACTAAATAATTCAAGTAGTAACATAGCTCATAGGGTCTGTGTCATGTTTTAATGTAGTCAAATGTAATGATGGGCATAACTTAGTCTTTATAAAGTAAACCAGTGTTGACCTAACTCATTTGGTTATTGTTGGAAAAACTATTAATAATTTGTTTACAAAATACTGGAAACATTTAATTCAGCGCTATTATAGAAAACAATATGGTACCATCATGAGATAGAGATGGAATTGAGTAGGAGTACAAAAATATTCATTAAATGATTCAGTGACTCAATAGATTCAAATCTTTTAAAAGAACTGAACTGAATGATTCAGTTTACTTTAGTGATTCAGAAGGCCCATCACTACAATGAACGACTGGCTCCCTGATATCCCCACTGACCTGCTCGATCTCCCTTCATGGCATCCCAGATGTTGCAATTGAAGTCGTCGTAGCCGGCCAGGAGCAGCCGCCCGGAGCGGGAGAAGGCCACAGAGGTGATCCCACAGATGATGTTGTCGTGAGAGTACAGGCTGAGCTCCTGATCGGCACGCAGGTCAAACAGCCTGCAGGTGGCGTCATCGGAGCCGGTGGCAAAGGCGCTGCCATTGGGGAAGAACTAAGGCCGACAGTGAGGGAGGGACAAACATGGTTCAATCAGCCAGCCATGGACATCGGATTAACTACATTACACAATACGAATAATGCAACTGCCGGGACTAAAATAAAGGTCTTTGGGAACTAGTCGACAGCCATACAGTATGGATGTCTGGCTTCATGCCACAACATGAACCAGAAACCAGGTCAGCCGTCGCCCCCAGCATCACTCACACAGACTGCGTTGATGTCAGACTCGTGGCCCGTGAACGTCTGTCGGCACATGCTGTCCCTGATGTCCCACAGCTTAATGGAGGCGTCACAGGCTCCGGACACAAATGTTCGGAAGTCTGGAGACAGGGACAGGCTCATGACGTCACCGCTATGGCCTGAAAACACAGTGGTCTGCTGGCTGGTCTCAATGTCCCACAGCGCACTGGAGAGAGGGGCAGAACAGGCACCAGCTGGACTCAACAATTCTTAACTTTACAGTGAAAATGATAATTTATCTTATTTCATAGCTTATAGTAGATAAGATAATCTACAGTACAGTTAAACGTCAAGGAAACGCAGTCTACAATAGCCATCTGTGATTGCTGTGCGTCGGCACAGATTTCAGCCATAAATGCGGGGTCTGAACAGATTCTGAATAAGTAACAAAGATGATTGCAAAAAAAGATAAAGGAGTGCCACATGGTTGCTGTGGATCAGGCAACAGTGTGGTTTGACAGGGTCAGCACAATTACGGGACTTAAGACACGCAGCAAGTAACAGAACGGTGCAGAAGTGTAGAATTTGGGGCAGCCAAATATAGGATTTAATCTACTCTTATACTAGGTATACTTTAAACCTGGTAAACAATGTAGGCTATCAACATTTTGCTGAGCCACAGGTGTGTCCATTACGAGCATAGAGACCTGGCTCAAAAACAAGCCAGTAAGCACTACTGATCAATAAGTACTACTAATGTTAAGTGATCAAATTGCACCTGGACTATTGAATACATTTTCAAAGGTTTTAATATTTTGGCATTCTTTACAATCGCTGGTAACTGTTCCCTCAGGACTCACCATGTAGTGTCTCCTGAACTTGTGATGATTTGATTGTCATCGATGAAACGGCAACAGGACAAGTAACCTGTAGCACAAACACAAAATATTTTATAACACCTAGAGTAAGAGTGACGGTAATCCCTGTATGACTGAAGATGCAGCTATGGGACTTACTATGTGTTCTAGCTTATGTCTCAGCTTGTTTTAATTGTGTTGCCCTGTGAGGTTGGGATTAATTAGCAATGTGAATTAAAGTCTTCCTTGTTTAGGGATTTGAAACCTGAAAGCTTCCTGTGGGAAGGGGATAGGTACGAGTATACAACTAACTGCAAACAGCGTAGCGTCACTGGGGAAAGTTACAGTCAGGGACGTTAAAATAGTCACACAGTCTTATTCTAGTTAGATAGGCATTGGTGAGGTACTTGTTCTTCACCTGTATGTCCGGGTAATTCCCTGCTGACCCTAACATTGCCCTCACGAGTCTTCAAGCAGTAGATGGAGCAGATGTTGTCCAAGCCTCCACAGGCCACGTAGTTACCAGAAGGAGCATACGCACAGGTCATCACCCAGGAGGAGCGCAGGGGGATAGCATGCATCTGGATGTAGGAAGAAGAGCTGGTCACTATGTTTAACAGAATAGAGGCATGTCCATAGAGAAGAAGAGAGTAGCATTACATGATGCTTTAGAGACAGAAAGAACAGTAACAAAACCACACCATAGAGAAGGAGAGAAGAGCATTACAAGCAGGGCATAAAGTCCAGCTTTAAATCTAAAACCTGACATTAAAGGAGTAGTTTAATAGGCATACATTGCACACTTTATACACTGTTGCATCAGCTATTACCATTTCTGGGGAGCCAGTGGATAATAAAACTTAAAATGTTTGAACTGTACAGTTGCTCTGGTGGGTTGTGATGGCAGAAGACTATGACTAATTCAAAACCAACTTGAAAATATTAGGCATCCATTGCAAAATCGTAATTGGTTTTATTATTAATAGGTATGTTTTGGGGAAATTAACATTTTTGTTTTATTCCATTAACTACTGACAACATTTCTCCAAAATTGTGGATAAAAATACTGACATTTAGAGAAATTGTTTGCAGAAAATGACAATGAGTCTAAATTTTTTGGAGTGTTGTCACAGAATGCATCTTTAAATCAAATAACAGAGCACGATATTTATGTAGTTTGAAAAAATATATTATTGTTACAGTGCCTTGCATAAGTATTCCTTGGACGTTTCCAGATATTGGATGGCTAGCTCCTTGGTCTTCATGATGCTATTTGCTTACATATATATGCTCTCTAACAACTCTGGGGCCTTCCAGAAACACGTGTATTTATTTTTAGGTCATGTAACTCCATTCACCTAATTATGCGTTTTAAATGTAATTTTCATAGCAAGAGGGGTGAACACTTATGTAACCAACAAATGTCTTCTTAATTACTTTTTAAATTTAACATTTGTGTCACAAAATAAGTTTATGATAGAGATTGGGATATATATATATATATATATATCCCAACACAATCCTATTTTATTCCAGGTTGTCACACTACAAAATGTTGAAATATCCAAGGGGGTGAATACTTATGCAAGGCACCTACAACGATCATCTCAAGTTCTCCAAAATATTTTTTATGATGGTCCATCCATCCATTTATCTTCATCCGCTTATCCGAGATCGGGTCGCGGGGGCAGCAGCTCCAGCAGGGGACCCCAAACGTCCTTTTCCCGAGCAACATTAACCAGCTCCGACTGGGGGATCCCGAGGCGTTCCCAGGCCAGGTTGGAGATATAATCTCGCCACCTAGTCCTGGGTCTTCCCAGAGGCCTCCTTCCAGCTGGACGTGCCTGAAACACCTCCCTAGGGAGGCGCCCAGGGGGCATCCTTACCAGATGCTCAAACCACCTCAACTGGCTCCTTTCGACGCAAAGGAGCAGCGGCTCTACTTTGAGATCCTCACGGATGACTGAGCTTCTCACCCTATCTCTAAGGGAGATGCCCGCCACCCTCCTGAGGAAACCCATTTCGGCCGCTTGTACCCTGGATCTCGTTCTTTCGGTCATGACCCAACCTTCATGACCATAGGTGAGGGTAGG
>JACXGM010031029.1:0-13089 GCA_016801145.1 Umbra pygmaea
AGGATTTTGACAGGGTACGATGATGTTCTATAGGCACTGTATTTTTTTATTTTTATAGCTGAGATTCCTTAGTTCCATGATGTGGTTGTTAGGAAAGTAATTTGAATATCTATGTTTAATGTAGGCCAATAGTTTCAACTGTTTGGAAAATGATTCAATTAAACTGTTACAAGTAGTAATGTAATTTTCACAAAATCTGAATGATATTTGGATGTCATAGTTTTGAAATCAAACAGGAAAAGACATGGAAATACAGTTTTTGAACCCACTGGGCCTTTAAATGTTAAAATCAATTGAACTCAACCTAGCATGTCCTGTAACATTCCCAAGATAAAACCTGTTAACAAAAAATTATTAAATTACAATGTTGGTTTTGTTCGGTGATGCAACAATTTCTAAGCAGCCAATAGTGCTATGTCACACCCTATTCCAGTGACCAGACATTTGTTATCATTTAAATGTGTTTTTGGCAAACAGAAACTTTTGATCAATAGTTAGAAATCATTAACCATTAAGGTACTTAGCTACACTTGAATACACGTGAATGGGCTTTAACCAAGAAGTTACAGATAGATTTGTTTTGGTTGACTATTTAGATTTTTTATTTTTTAAATATGTTATCTTTTTTACTCCAGGTATTTTTCCGTGGAGCTTCAGTGAATGCTGTCCGTGGGTTCCCCATGAGTGCCACCATGTTCTTGGGATATGAATTGTCACTGCAGTTCTTCAGGAGTCTCTAGTGTCCATAATTGGAATACACTTAAAAAGATACATTGTATTAACTGAATGAAACATCATCTTCACATCTCTTCTAGTCCTTGGACAACCCAAAGATTTCTTTTGGAAGATCATTTTAATTCTTAAAGACTGAAAGTCGTGGGCATCCTGACATGTTCTAGTTGAGAATTAACTGTAATTATTCGACTTTATTAGGTGTAAATATAAATTTCTTATATTAAGGAAATGTCTTAGAGCCTCAAATTAAAGCTTATTAATGTTCAATACATAAATGAATATATTGAACTACACTGGAAAAAAGGATGTTTAAGATTTAACCCCAAAAAGCCAACAATTTGCAATAAATTGTTGTTTTTAAATTTTAATGCATAAACTAATTCATGCAATGCAGGAAATTTTTTAAAGACAAAGATTTATTGCATATTGTTGCTTCATTTTCTTAGGTAATCTTAAACTTAATTTTTTTTCAGTGCATGCTTTGCTGCACTTTATAGGTATTGTATGCTTTATGTTATAAGCGCTACTGAATTTTGAATTACTTATTACTACCCAACCAGTAACAACCTCAGCCACATATTAATCAGTTTATTTTATGTTGGTGAAAGTCTATTAATGATTTTAAAGTGTATTATCTTTGTGATTTGTAAATATGTCTGAGAGATATTAAATGTCTTTCATGAGGAGGCATAGTTTTATATATAACTTTAATGGATTTTGAGATGTCTAATTTTTCTACTTACCCAAAGTCTGATGTTCTCATAGATACTATGTTTATATCTCTGTACTTATTCTATTACACACACATGTGTGGTCAATTGGGTTGATGTGAAATGGAAATATGTTTTTTCATATTTTGTATTTCAATTTCATGGCCAGGGATCAGATATTATTGACAGCTAAACTGGAGCCATTGTGTTAAGTGTGCTGCTCAGGGGCAAATCACCTTATCAGCTCAGAGACTTGAGCCAGCATCGTTTTAGTTGGTTTTAACCTTTCGAGTTTTGGACCAACGCTCTTAACTGCTACACATCAAGGTGTACAAAGACTCAAAGAAATTGTATCCTTGAGCTAACCTGACTTTACGTAAGTTTAAAAACCACCCTAAATAGCACATTAAATGTTTAAAAATGGGTTTATTGGACACTGTAGATACAGATTAGCAACAACCAATAAATATATTGTTTAAGAAAATAAATAATTATGGCATTCTTCTTTCTTTTAGTCATCTCCATTTTAAATTCAAAGGAAAAGGTGTTATGTAATACTGGGTTACTGATATTTGACTGTAACCGGGTCTATAGATAGAAGTAAAAAGAATTTGGGAGGGGTCATACTGAGTATATCATCATACATATTTGTGTGGAAAAAAAATCTTATCTCAGGGCTGGAGTTGACAGATAAGGTTATACTGTATGAGCAATGTATCTTTACAGCTGGTACACTGTCAAACATAATACAGCAGCTTCACTTACTGAGCATTAGCCTGAGGTACAGTATGCACTGTTTTGAAAAATTCACAGTGAATGTAAACACTCCAATAGATGGCACCATTTCTCTGTGAATGCTTTTAATACAGCTGTTACCAGTGAGTAGGTTTTATACCTCAACTCAGAGACACCCAGCTATTTCAGGTAGGTCAGCTATTCTAGAGCTAATGTAGCACATCTGAGTTACACAGGGAACCCCACTAAAGCTGGCAAAAAGATTTTTACAATTAATCTTTCTGTGTACAGATTTTGTTCTGACCTCTACCTTGAGTGAAGCATGCCAGCTTTTCTTTCAATATTGAAATAGGATAATGATTCATTTGAATTACTTATAGATCGAAAATAGTAAACAAAGTCAACATGACACGCAAACGTTTGGGCACACTTTTGGACCATTCTAAATGATTAAAAAGATTCTTACTATGGCTGAGCTGTATCAGTGAGGTATGAGACAGGAGGCAGTCGCAGGCAAACAATCTCTTTGCTAGTATACCTAGAAGGATTAACACTCAAATTCTCAACAGTAGACAATAACACAATACACATGACAAATGTACACACTGACAATTAAGCACACAGAACACAACAAAACCAGGGCTTTAGTAGTGAAGTAGATGAAGTGCAAGTGCGTTAAAAGTGATTAGGTTCATTCTGTGTCTTCCTGGTTGCCGGGGTGGTGTGTTCAGGCCGGTGATCAGTAGACCAGCAACTCGGAGCGCCCGAGGGGAGGAGCAGGTGTAGGCGTGACACTAACCCCCCCCCAGATGCGCAGTTACCACAGCTGGACACCACCAGCCAGGAGAATGATGACAAGGACGAGGAGTGGGTCAGTCAGGGCAACGGCAGCGAAAGTCCCTGATGCGTTTTGGGTCCAGGACTTCCATGAAAGCCAACTACTCTCCACTGGGCCCTACCCCTCCCTGTCCATGAGGGAGTGGAGTCGCCCCCCCTTGAACTTGGCAGTCCAGCAGGACCTTGACTACATATGACAGACGCCCATCCCAATCCAGGGGTGTAGGAGGCGCATCCTTTGGGATTGACACTGCCATTGGACCATCCCAAAGGATCCCAGGAGGGAGACATGCAAGATGGTGCAGTGCGTAATGGTGCCCATGCCCAGTGGTTGGTTGTCCAGGGTGTGAACTGGAAAAAGTGAGAAAAGTGGCTAGTTGGAGAGACCCATGACAGAAACCAGCACCCGATCTATCAAGTTTTGTGCTGATCTGGAGTATATGAGGATGGTAGAAATAGCAGATGAGGAGTATCCCTAAACTTGTATAAGAATGATGCACAGCTGGATAGTAAGTGAAGATGAAGTTACACTCATGACTGGAGCAGGGGCCTGGCCGTCTAGATTTAAGATCCCGTGTCCATGTGGTGGTGGAGTAGGGGGTACCTCCCATCTCCATGGGGGTTTACTCCAGCTCAGGGCGTCTCCGGAATGGCAGGGAGTGCTGGGGTGAGCGCTGAGGGTCCGCAAGGATTTGGAGTTGGCGGCGCTCGTGGAGCATCTCATTCAACTGGGTGGAATTGGTGATGAGGGCGTCGAGGTCCAATTCATCGTCTCGGCACGCAAAATCCATCTTCACGTCTTTGTGTTACCCTCTTTGATAGGCTGTGCGCAAAGCCTGGAAGGCCAGGGCGGATGCTGCAGCAGCTATATCCTCTTGCTTCAGGCACAGAAGGCGCTCACCTCCATTCTTTCCCTCCATGGGATATAAACAAAACCTTCAAACATGCCAAATAGGAGTCATAAGACAAACCACTGCCTCACCTCCTTCCCAGATGACCGTATCCCATTGCAGTGCCTTCCCTCATAGTAATGAGAACCAGCACAACATTAAACTTCTCCATCGGGCTGTGAAGCCAGATACAGGGAGAGATCTGCATAAGGAAACACGGACTCTGTGATGGTGTCCCATTCAGTGTTGGTAACAGTGGAGAAGCGGATGATGATGGGACACTGCCAGGCACTGGGGGCATTGCTGAAGCACTTGGCATGCGTAGGATATTGAGGGTCTGCAGTGCCTTTTGCGTGGTGGTGGAATGTTGTGCTAGCATCTGCTGGTGGTGATCCAGGCACTGCTCGTAGCTATCGACCACATGGGATACTCCAGTGTGATTGCCTGCTGCCGTCCTAGCTCGGTGCTTAATTCTGTGATGCGTCTGTGAGGTACGAGACAGGAGGCAGTTGCAGATGAAGAATAATCTCTACTAGTATACTTAGAAGGTATAACAATCAAATACTCAACAATAGACAATAACACAATGCACACTACTAATGTACATGCTGACAATTAAGCCCAGAACACAACACAACCAAGGCTTTAGTAGTGGTGGTGATGAGGACATTGAGTGTAGGTAGGTTGGAGGTGATTAGGCTGCATTCATTCTGTGACTCCCCAGTTGCCAGAGTGGTGATTTCAGGCCAGTGATCAGAGACCTGCAAATCAAAGTGCAGTGGGGGCAGGAGCATTTGTAGTTGTGAAAAAGGCCCAGAAAGGTTGATTGGATATGATAGGGCTTTAATTAGTCAGGTGAAGTCCCACACAACTTCCACAACTCTTTGGACAGGTATAGATGGAAAGGTGCTCACATGGTTCCTCAAACTATATTTTGCAGAGCCGTCAGATGTTTATAACAGTGCTCGTCCAAAACAGAAGCCTTTAGTCAGCACATGCATACTGGAGCTCCGGACAAAGTAAAAAAATACTTGAACAATGACCACTGTAACATACAGTAGCTGTTCTGCAAAGCAGTGACTTAGCTCACTATACCACGCGGAGCTGTGAAAGAAAAACCTGACAAGCCAGAATTGTTTTGGAACAATGTTTATGGACTGATGAAATGTATTGAACATTTACCTGGTTGGACACAGCTACAGTGGTTATAGAAAATAATCACCCCCCTGTAAAATAATCACATTTTGTTGCTCTGCAGTCTGAAATGAAAACGGACAGACACCGTTTTTGTTTCATTACATTCAAATGAAAGATATAATACCAACTTGTCAGAAAAAAATAAATTACAAAATAAAAAGCAGAATTACTGAGTTGGAAAAAGAATCACCCCCCTCCTAAACATGACTTGTAAACCCAAACCAGGTGCAGTTAATCACTTGATCAATTGACTTTCAACTGTGATCAACTGTGGTAATTTTGATTAGCTCAGTATGAATCAAGCTTTTCCTGAAGCATTTCAGTCCTTGGTAGTGCAACTGAAGACAACAATCAACTATGGGTGGCAAGGCATTGTCAAAAGATCTACGGGATACAGGTCTGGACAGGCACAAGTCAGGAGATGGATACTGAAAAATGTCAAAGGCTTTATCAGTGCCTAGAAGCATAGTGAAGTCCTTCCAGTTATTTCATTAAGAAGTGGAAGGTATTTGGTACAACACAGAACCTCCCTGGGTCAGGACGTAGCTTCAAACTGGATGAAAGAGCCAGGAGGGTTGCAAAGAAAAAGACACTCCTCAAGGCCACATGCAGCCACCACTGAGCTTTGCCAAAACGCACCTTAAAGATTCTAAGGCCACGTGGAAAAAGGTGTTATGGTCAGATGAGGCTAAGATGGAATTGTATGGCCTCGACGCCAAGCGATATGTCTGGTGAAAATTCAATACAGCTCACCATCTGTATAACACCATTCCTACAGTAAAGCATGGAGGTGGGAATATCATGTTATGGGGTTGTTTCTTTGCACCAGCGACTGGAGCACTTTTCAGGATAGAAGGAAAAATGGATGGGGCTAAATACTCTCAAATTCATTGAGGAATACCTGCTGTTCTCTGCCATAGAGTTGTCAATGGAAAGAAGATTTACCTATCAACATGACAATGACCTAAAGCTCACAGCAAAACTGACCACACAGTGGTTGAAGGAGAAAAAGGTGAATGTCCTTGCATGGCCTAGTCAGAGCCCAGACTTAAATTTCATTGAAAATCTGTGGAATGACTTGAAGACAGCAGTCCACAAAGAGTCACCATTAAATTTAATTGAACGTGAGCAGTCCTGCAGAGAAGAGTGGTCAAATATTGCAACATCTAGATGTGCAAAGTTAGTAGAGTCATATCCTAACAGACTAAAGGTTGTAATTAAAGCAAAAGGTGGTTCAAAAAAATACTGAAACAAGGGGGTGATCCTTTTTCCAACTCAGTGATTATGTTTTTATTTTTTTCTGACATGTTGGTGTTATATCTTTTACTTGGATCTTATAAGTTGCACTTAGTAATTACAGCTGAATGAAACAAAAGTGGTGTTTGAATACATTTCAGGCTGCAAAGCAACAAAAAGTGATTATTTTACAGGGGGGTGATTCTTTTCTATACCCACTGTAGCCTCTTACCAGGCTGTGCTATACTAGGCCTGACAAGATTGGAGGTGTGGCATCAGAAAGTATGTTTGGAGAAAAACGATGAAGCATTTAAGGAACCGTGTAAATTTTGTCCATGTTGCATAGTGGAGTAAGTCACTGCATTGCAGGACAGTATACGTCATTGATAGTCAGTGGTTTGATCCTGAGGGTGGCTTCTCCGACTTTGCCCGGACCCTCTGCACAAGGCAGCGCAAACTGACATAGTGCTGTCTGGGATTCTGGATAGATAAGTCAGACTATCTACCTTGCAACATTGATCTCCAGCAACTCCTTGTGTGCATATCAAGCACCTGTAAACTCAATTATGGAGGTATAGTTGGTGAGTGTAATCATCCCGCGCATGAGCTGACTAAAGGCTTCCATTGTGGAGGAGCAGTGCAAATAGAATCGACCGGATTGTCCACATATGGTTGAAGTAACAATATGAGTGCCCCTCAACATCCTGCATACTGTATGTCCAAGGAGATGTGACGCTGCCGACAAGGAAGGTAAGAAAAAAAAATTTATGAAAAAGATTTAATAGTAATAAACCATGTAAATAGAGGTCAGGTCAACATCTGTTCATAGAAAGATGTACTGTAACATTAGATTTTGACAGGGCAAAAACTAACTTTGGCAAAAAACGATACAGCAGATTAAATATTACTTTGTGTTACTGTACACATTTCCTCAATACATATATTCTGTTTTCACAGAACCTCTCTCAACATAATGTGGTGCAAATATCAGCAGAAATAAACTAGCGTTCTGTGCCAAGAGAAAATGTGTTTACTTTTAAAAACAACTTTAGGATGTAAAAGTACAAAGCAGCACAGCTTACCACGCTGCCTGATTCTCTACATATATGCATTGTTTTTAAAATGAGAATGTCCTCATTTAAGCCTATTTATCCCAGCAGCCAGCAGTGCAGCAAATGAGTGTTGGAGGAAAACCATCTGCCTTCAAAAGGCTGCACCAAATTGCAATGAAACAGACTTCCTGCAATGTGTAAAAGACATTAAAAGCTGCCTAAATCCTTGGGTCCTTCCTCCTCAATTCCACTCAATGATCAAATCATTTTTCCTTAGGACCTCCTCCTCAAATTAGCATTACGAGTTTGTGGGAACATGGGTGGGGGAAGAATGTGAAGGCTAGTAATGTTTCCTGACAGTCTCTGTGTAGTGTGGTAGGCCCAGCCCTGGGCTGCTGAATGAATGGCCTTGTACCCTACCACTGCTCCCCTCTCAAACACACCAGCACCAATCTCGTCTACCTCCTCCATTCTGTCTGGCTGATCTGCGTTACACTGATAGACCAAGCACTCATTTGGGTATTTGGGCCATTATAAAGTACCTAAACCCTTGAGGCTATGTTGAAGCAGTCGAGTTCAGCTTAATTCTTTGACTTACCCTTCCTGATGATCTGGTTGGATTTGAAAGCACATGACCAAGTTGGTCGTCAGAAGGAATTGTCAAATGAGCAATCTGTTCATCAAGTAGGCTGGCTGATGCGACTTGTGAGTCAGAGCGCAGAGAGAGCTGTGACTCAGCCGTCTGGACAGCAGCTTATTGGAACCACAAAATTCTCTTGTATAATATGTAAGCGCGTTGATTGGTTATTCACTAGATATTTGCATGCACAGCAATCCAAGCTTCCTCATCAATTCGCAAAGCCAGCAAGAGTAAAACAAAGCAAATGATTTGTTCAAATTTTAAAAGTGGATATTCAACTAGCAAAAGACACTGCCTCTAAGAATGAAGGTGCATCCATATATTTACCAACACCTCTTGCTGACCACATCAAAAGCATTTTTCCAGACTCTGAAGGACTTTGAGCAAGGTGTCAGTCAGGCTAGTCATCAAGAGGGATAAGTCATGGAAGTTGCATGTCCTACCCAGGAAAACTACATCTAAACAGTGGATGCTTTCAGTGATGTTCATGCTAGAATGGGTTTTCTCACAGATAACCATCTAACAACCTCTATGGGACAGACTACATGATAACCTAGGACACAGCCAGGGAGAGATGAGGGAAGAGACAGTACATCGTAGATCACACTGTGGATTTCAGCAGGAGGGTCAACTGAGACCCAAGTCTTTTCTACAATTGAGCCGTATGGTGCCACACAACACAAAGTACATTTCATTAGGAAACATAGTTATATGCATGGTTATATGCAAGTAAACACACGTTAGGAAATCATTTATATTTAATATCATACAGGGCAGTGGTTAGCACTTGGATTTCCCTAAAGGCACCAGTTCATCCAATTTCTATGAATTCTGCACTTTATTTCACATTTAGGGTGCAGAAAATGTAAAAGCAATTATCTCAGTGGAAACTGAGGGAGGTTTAATAGTGAATGTAGCAGCAGGCATGTACAGTAGATACCTTCCCGAAAATGTAATACAGGCTAAAATGAGGCAATAACAATTTTCTTAGTTAGACATGGTTTGTTTCTGAATGACAATTTGTTTACCAGCTTAGTTACAATCTAGACACATTTTCAAGTAGTTATTAGGCTATGTAGTATATATTAATATATTTAAATACTTAAACATGACCTAGAGAAAGGCATGCCTTCTGTATTGTTTGTACATAGCATGAACGTCAGTTCAGGGAATATCTTATATAGCACTAGAAAGTTAGACTTTAAATTTCAAATTGCCTTGGTTAATACTTGTATCAGCATAAAAAAATATTTTGCATGAATTGTATTAATATAGATTGAAAACAGTGAAGGGCAGAGTGTCAAACTTCAAGGCATACCCTTATTTAACTTAAAAAACTCTAATGTCATCTCATCCACTTTAATAACTTGAGTTAAACGTACAATATGTAGTTTTTAGCCGCTAGGGGTCTCTCAATCAAAACAATAGCAAAAGATGTACTTGGATGACGTCGGGAAATAGCGTGGGATCATGGATTTTGTTATCTTCATCAATGACAACCTTCCAATCTAGCGTCTCCGGCCGAAAAAATTGTCACTGACAAAGTAATGTATTGTTAAATATTTTATAACTTTATTCACGTTATGTTTGGCAGTTTCCTGGAACTTAGAGCAAATAGAGCAGTCAAAGTTTATATGACACCATTGACGGAAGACAAAATGAAACGTCCCGTGTCTTCGAATTATATTACAAATTTCTCTGGGTTTGAAAGGTGGTGGAAACATTTAGGAAAATGTAAGTACACAACTAAGAAATATATATATATATAATATAGTGATGTTTGCTTTTTAATGCAAAGTACGTCTTTTGTTATTGTTTTGGAGAATGACATATTTGTACTTTTAAATTAGATCAGAATAAACACACAAGCATCAGACCATAATACTATTTTGAACACCCTATTTAACAGGCTTAAATGACCCACACTATCAAAAGCCTTTGACAAGTCAACAAAAACAGCAACACATATTCTTGTATCACCTAAGGGACCTGCAATATGATTTACATCATGCATCATAGCCTTGTTAGTTTTAAAAATCTAAATCCTGGTTAACTAACTTGACAAAATACCATGTGCAGACAGAAAAGGGCAAAGTTGTTTGTTGACCAATGATCCTAGATTTTAGAAGAGCACTCATTTCTAGTTTAACCACACTTTCTTTCAGAAAACCATATGAAAAAAAGCTTTTCTTGTTTACCGAAAGAGTGCATATATTTCCATAGTGTCTAAATAGCTGACCGTCACCGAACAAGCCAGACTGTCTAGCCTGACTTGACATCTTCTCAATAACAGCTTTAATAGTTTAGATGAGTACTATAGATTATTATGGTTCATAACTTTGAGCCTCTTGATAGGAGCATGTTTGTGAGCCATAAGGAAAAAAGTGGATGACAAAAACGCAAGTGTCAATACAGAGTCAGGAATGCAGCTAGTTAAAAAACATGGCTCAGTACTATTAATTAGGCTTAAAAAATGCCTGTAATAAGAAAAGAGTTTAAATTGTTTGAGCAGATATAGTATAATTTAACCTTTCCCATCTAATGCAGCAGTGCTGATTTATATAATTATCAAACACTCCATTCTCCAATGTGGGGTGTTTGTAGATGTACTGTATTAGTCAGAATAAGGTCAAGAATTCCTTGAGTTTGATGGATGGTTTTTACATGAATATTGGTGGGTTTTGTTATCAGCTGTGTTAAACTGACCTAACATTTTTGTAAATTGCTCAGAGGCATCTGTAAACCAATTAAGATGACAATCACTCATCACCATAGATCAAATACCAGAAATGGTTTTAGATACTCAGTAGTAATTCAGAGTTCCCCTTTTTTAATCTATGGTAACACATCGGAATATATTGTCACGAGGGCCAATGTCATTATTTTTTTTGGAACTATGGATCCAGCTCTCAGAATTGATGAACACATCAGGGTTTTTCATAATGGAAATCAGTTCGGACAGCAGTCTGAACAAATCCTTTTGGGGAACAGCTATGAGCAAAGAAAATTCAGTTTAAACTCAGTTTAATCAAAAAATTAAAAAAAGCAAATATCGCTTTTAAAATATCTTGAACCTACTAGAAACAGAGTTGTTATTTACCTAAAGCCTATTAAACCTTTTTTAACCCACCAACAAAGCTAAGTTAAGGTTAAAGTCTGATCATAAGGTTACATTGTCCATTCGAGCACAGTTCCATAAACTATGGTGCCAGGTCAGACAAATACACATTAGTTCAACTCAGTGTGTGTCAGAGTCTGGTGTAAGTGTACAACTGCAGATACCACAGGGCCCCAGGCCATGGAGGTCTCAGCTCCAGCTCCCCCGACTGTCTGTGCCCTTCCTTTACTTTTCTCCCTACATATCTGTCTCCCTCTCCTTTCTACCTTCCTGTCAAAAGCTTACAACACATCATTGCCTAGGGAATTATTAGCTTTCAGAGGGTATTTTAGCCTACAGGATAATTAAGGATATGCTAGTGTTAATACCTGAACACAGAAGTGGATATTGTTGCAACATTCAGGAAAGATTTTGCTAAAGCTTGCAACAGATGTCAAGCTAATAGGTAACAATGTCCTTTCCAGCCTGGTAAAAGATACAATGGACAGATACATATAATTGGTTCAGAGAAAAGGATATAACTTCTCTGGAAAGGGAGATTCCAGACATTCAGTACTAGCTGGTACACCAGTGTTTATGTTAAAAACAAGGAAATTGTAAAATAGTGTACATGTTGCATAATGTCCTTTATGTTTTTGATCAATTGAGTTTTATTTTACA
Organism: Umbra pygmaea; assembly: GCA_016801145.1. Classification (NCBI taxonomy): domain Eukaryota; kingdom Metazoa; phylum Chordata; class Actinopteri; order Esociformes; family Umbridae; genus Umbra; species Umbra pygmaea. Next base: position 11,811 of record JACXGM010031029.1, read on the forward strand.
AAGCTAACCAGTTTTATTTCCATTTTACTTTCAGCAGACGTACTTACCCAAAGCAATTATAGTTAGTGCATTCATGCTCAAATCCTCATCGCAGCCAACCATTGCAGGCTTGTCAGAATGTCTGTAGACTCTGTCCTTGTTCTGTGTCACTACAGGGTGGTTTCTCCCCTATGTGTTTTGTTTTGGTTTTGTTTCCTGCTCTTTTTTTCACATGATCCCGTCACATGTTTTGATTAACCAATCAGTTCAGTCGTTTAGTTCGGTCATCCGGACCCCCTGCTCGGCTGTCGTTGATGCCGCCATCCGGACCCCCTTCCCTGACGCCGCCGTCCGGGACCCCGTCGCTGACGCCGCCGTTCGGACCCCCATCGCTGACGCCACAGGACCTCCGGGCCCCCTGTGTTCTGTGTCACTACAGGGTGGTTTCTGCCCTATGTGTTTTGGTTTTGTTTCCCGCTCCTTTTGTCACATGATCCCGTCACATGTTTTGATTAACCAATCAGTTTAGTCCTCACCTGCACATCCTCCCCTCATTAGTTGAGTATTTAGTCCTGAGTGTTTGTTAGTCCTGTGTGGTTCATTGTTTCCTTGTCAAGGTACGTGGTTGTTCTTGTTCTGTTTTTTAGTATCCCTTATCATGTTCTAATGTGTTTGTGTAGGTTCTGTTCTTGTGTTTCTGTAGTGTTGTTCTTGTTTTATGTGTTAGGTCTAGTTACTCATGTCTTGTCTCTGTGTTTCCTTGTCAACTTCTCCCTTTGTTTCAATAAAGATATGTGTGGTGAAGACACACCTGCCTCCGCTATCTTTGAACGTGACAAGGCTCAGGCAAGTTGAAGATCTGACGTGGGCTTTCAACAGACTGAATCTCGACAAGCATTTCTGCTTCTGATCCTGCTGCCTGCTAAACCAAGGAAGTACTCACCAGATCCTTCACTGTCAGAGGAGAACCAGTCAAAGTCAAAGTCAAAGTTGTTTATTTGTCATATGCATCGAATGACATCACATCATCCTATGCAGAGAAATTCTTGTGACATGGCTCGACACATCTACACAGTGGGCTTAAAAAAATTATATACAATTTGAAGAAATTTTAAAACAATAATAATAGTAATAATAGCAATATACTATGTACTGGACAGTGATCTGGAGTGTACACAGCAGAAGTAATGAATAATATAAATATGGCATGGAAATTCCTTTTTAAAGGTGCATTGAATGAGTGGATAAAGTGACCAGAGAATGACAGGGACTCAAGAAGTGATTTGTAATCAATGTTCCA
>JACXGM010031030.1:0-13089 GCA_016801145.1 Umbra pygmaea
AATGTTTTTATTGATGCAAATTTCTCTATGCTTTTTATGCTTTCAATTTAACTATTTGTCTTTTACTGATGTAAATGTTTTTATTGATGCAAATTTCTTCCACCTTATTTGACTTTATTGATGTAAAGCACTTTGAGCTGCATTCCTTGTATGAAAGGTGCTATATAAATAAAGGTTATTATTATTATTATTATTAACTAGTTTAATGTTTTATTTAAATGTGTGTGCCTGTGTCCGTGAGTGCGTACAGTAGTTGAAGAAGACATGACAGAATTGTGTACACCCCTTGGACCTGACAGTACATACAGTAGAATATTTCACTCACATATTACAGCATTCAGCTTTCTAAGGGACTTGATTGATCTCATTGCTTTGACACTTTTTTTTTATTTGCATGTCAATATCACTGCTGGTCTACTGTACGTTGTCAAGGTGAATTGACAGTCCTCTCCTTGGTTAAGGGCACATAACTGCAGTGGCGGTAGGAAGAACCAGCCACCTTTTCCATCAGAAATTCTAAATCACCCTTCCCATTGTCCGTATGGTAACCACATAAATTTGGGTCTTCATCAACATTATAGCTCCCACGGAACATGGTGTCTCGCTATTGCGTGCAGTTCCTTGGTGAGGCAAGCAAAAGAGTCCTTGAGGTGAGTGGTTGACCCTGGCTACCCAGTAAGCCTTGGTGCATCAAGGGGGGGGTCTCGCCCCTCACCAGTGTCTATTCCACCTCTTAGGACTCCAGTTCCCCCTCTCCTTCTCACACTATTCACCCACCATTTCCATCTCCCCTCTTTTATTTGGTCACTTAAGCCGTGGATGGAACTGTGGTGTCCATCCCCCGTTTTTCCAATCTCCTCTAAAATTTATTGGGTTCAGAGGAGGCCTTCCTGTCCTTCCGCCGGTTTGAAATAGAGATCAGAGTATCCATTACTCCGACAAAGATGGATGTGGGTCCCTGTGCAGCGTCCCCATAACAAGGACATCAGAGAGGTAGCCCCCTCTTTTCGGCGTGACCCCCATACAAGACTCCCCGGCTCTCACCTCATTATGCAGCTTCCCTTATAGCTGTTTTGATATAAAACCCCGACTATGGAATGGTCCGAGCCAGAGCACCTAACTACATGGCCATCCCATCAACATCACTTTCATTACAAAACATGAGATGCCGGGTGAGTCAAGGACAGTGTGGTAATAAATGAGGGTGGAATACATCGGGAATCATTGTCATACGGGTTAAGCATTATGCAGACTTCATTCTGCATTGGTAAATCAGTGGACAGCGCTCATAACCCATGAGGTAATAAAGATACAGGTTGGACCACGGCCTTGCTTGGGGTGAAATCCCCTGGTATAAAATGCTTCTGTGAGAGATTCCATGTGATGGAGGGGTGACGATATTGGTGAAATAATTACTAAGCGAGGCTAATGTGATACTTCTGCTACTGATAATATGTTTTGTGATTTGATTGAAGGTAAAATGGTATATAAGTGCATGTTGACAAGATATTACATTATTATTATTATTTCAAGGTGTAAAACTGCACACAACCCCAACATCCACAGCACACTCCCACTGTGGTATCATTCTGTAAAGACTTGAATTATGCTTCAAATGTTTTTTTTTCCCTCAAATATGATAAAACGTTGTATACGAAGACGTCAAAAGTAGTATTCTGTAGTAGAAGTGTGTATGCGTTTGTGTGAAGCGCTCGACTACTCACTGTAGGATACGGCTGCCAGCTGAGGTGAATGTACGGGGTATTGGAGACCCGCCGGGGTAAGGGCTAGGGGCTCGTCTGTACTTCCTGCACGCTGGATTGCAAGCTCAATCTCCTCATCAGTCAAACCTGGAACAGAACACAAACAGATTGTTGGTGTGTGTCATATGAGCAGCTAAAGTAGAAGTCTTAAATAATCTCCTTCCCCTAAGTGTGTGTCTTAACAACAAAGAGTTAACTAGAAGATATTTAAATATTATTAACACCACGACTAAAAGCTTAAAGTTGCTCTGCATAAGATTACATGAGTTTAGGCATAGTACAGTCATGGCCAAATGTTTTGAGAATGACACAAATACAAATTTTCAAACTCTGCTGCCTCAATGTTGATGATGACAATTTGCATATCCTCCAGAATAATGAATGAATTGCAAAATCCCTCTTTGCCATGACAATGAACTTAATGCCCCCCAAAAAATATTGCCACTGCATTTCAGCCCTGCCACAAAATGACCAGCTGCCATTATGTCAGTGATTGTCTTGCTAACACAGGTGAGAGTGTTGATGAGGACAAGGCTGGAGATAACTCTGTCATGCTGATTGAGTTTGAATAACAGACTGGAAGGTTTAAAAAGAGGGCGGTGCTTGAAATCATTGTTCTTCCTCTGTCAACCATGGTTACCTGCAAGGAAACACATGTAGTCACCATTGCTTTGCACAAAAAGGGCTTCACAGGCAAGGATATTCCTCCTAGTAAGATTGCACTTAAATCAACCATTTATCAGATCATCAAGAACTATAAGGAGAGAGGTTAAATTGTTGTGAAGTAGGCATCAGGGTGTCCAAGAAAGTACAGGAAGCGCCAGGACCATCCTCCTAAAGATGATTCAGCTGGGGGATCGGGGCACCACCACCATGAATAAAGAATGGTACCAACACCTCCTCCGAGAGCAACTTCTCCCAACCATCCAAGAACAGTTTGGTGATGACCAATGTTTTTCCAGCATAATGGAGCACCTTGACATAAGGCAAAAGTGATAACTAAGTGGCTCAGGGAACAAAACATCGACATTCCCAGACCTTAATCCCATTGAGAACTTGTAGTCGATCCTCAAGAGGTGGGTGGACAAACAAAACCCACAAATTCTGACAAACCTCTAGCATTGATCATGCAAGAATGGGCTGCCATTAGTCAAGATGTGGCCCAGAAGTTACTTGACAGCATGCCAGGGCGGATTACAGAGGTCTTGAAGAAGAAGGGTGAACCCCGCAAATATTGACTTTGCATAAACTTAATGTAATTGTCAATAAAAGCCTTCGACACTTATGGAATGCTTGTAGTTATACTTCAGTATACCATAGTATACTACTGATAAAAAGACCTAAGCAGCAAACTTTGTGGAGACCAATACTTGTGATATTCTCAAAACTTTTGGCCACGACTGTATTTGAATGTAATTTCACCCAACTCCCAACTTGACACCCAGGGTACAGTATCACTAGAAATAGATAGTTTTGAGAGGAAGACTAATGCACATTTTTTAGGTCAGATCTTTCGTAGGTTTCTGCACAACAGAATTGGATTCAAACTCACACCGAAAATCAAAGTAAACAATTCAAATCACAAGCTGTTTCCAACTGTCATCACAGCAACTCATAATGTGACTCAGTAGTGTGTATGGCCCCCACGCGCCTGTATGCACTCCCCAAGGGCATGCTCTTGATGAGACAGCAAATGGGGTCCTGGGGAAACTTCTCCCAAGACCTGGATCAGGGCATCAGTGAGCTCCTAGACAGTCTGTGGCGCTACTTGCCAGTGTTGGATTAAACGATACATAACGTCTCACAGGTTCTCAATTGGATTCAGGTCTGGGGAACATGAGGGCCACTCAATGGCATCAATCCCTTCGCCTTCCAGGAAATGTTTACACACTCTGGCCACATGAGGTCAGGCAATGTCCTGCATCAGGAAGGGCCTACTGCACCAGCATAAGGTGTGAAGATATGTCTGAGGATTTCATTACGGTACCTAAGAGCAGTCAGGGCACCATTGGCTATCACGTGGAGATCTGTGTGACCCTCCAAGCATATGCCGCCCCAAACCATCATTGACCCACTGCCAAACTGGTCACGCTAGATGATGTTGCAGGCAGTATAGCGTTCACCACAGCGTCTTCAGACTCATGTCCATCACACGTGCTCAGTGTGAAACTGCTCTCATCTGTGAACAGAACAGGGCACCATTGGCAGCCCGGCTGTGAGTACGGGTCCCACTAGTGCACGTCGGGCCCTCACGCCACCCTCATGGAGTCTGTTTCTGACAGTTTGGTCAGAAACATGCATACCAGTAGCCCGCTGGAGGTCATTTTGTAGGGCTCTGGCAGTGCTTCTCCTGTTCCTCCTTGCACAAAGGAGTAGATTGGTCCTGCTGCTGGGTTGATGCCCTTCTACGGACCTGTCCATGTCTCCACGTGTAATGGCACGATCCCTGGTATCTCATCCATGCTCTGGAGACTGTACTGGGATACACAGCAAACCTTCTTGTGAAACCCACCTTATGCTACTAGTAGTGACAAGGACAGTAGCAATATGCAAAACTGGAGAAGAATCAGTGAGGAGGGATAAGGAGAGAGCAACTGTCTGTGGCCACCACCTGCAAAACCCTTCCGTTTTGAGGGTTGTCTTGCTGTTGCATCTCCAGTGCAGCTGTTGTCACCTTTATTGACACCAAAACAAGTGAAGTTTGCTTATGCTTCCTAACTTCCTTTTTTGGAGCAGTGTATAAACATTCCATTCTAAATTCTAAGGAGTAACCATGCCTGCCTAGCATCTCAAAACCAGGTTTCTTCTTCCGCAGAATTTTCTCAGACAAAACCACCTGAAAGCTGGAGAGACTTGTCGGCTTGCACAAACAACAAACTGCTTTATATTTGTCAACATCAAACAGAATCTCATCCCAGTTGTCATCCTCGCCAGGGTCTTGAACTGACTGCAATTCGAAGTGTGTGGCTTCGTAGCCAACTTTGGTGGGTGCTCAACTTTAAATCTACTGGCATGGTATTTAAGGACGAATCCTGGTTTTAAATGTACCAGGGACTAACTCATGTAAAACACCTTTGAAATGTTTTCATGTTGTGTTTTAAGTCCAGTTCATCATACATTTAATGCAAAGCTCTGTCTGCCTCATGGCAACATGTACCAGGTATATAATTGTCTCCGTCATGGCAACATGTACCAGGTATATAATTGTCTCCGTCATGGCAACATGTACCAGGTATATAATTGTCTCCGTCATGGCAACATGTACCAGGTATATAATTGTCTCCGTCATGGCAACATGTACCAGGTATATAATTGGAGTGAAATAAACTCTCAGTTGCAAGAGAGTTGTAATTTAAAATGGTACTTTGCAGGACCTAAGATGTGGTTAATTCAGTCATGCACTGCCATAGTAAAAAACGGATGCTACACTATTATTCATCTCACTTTAGTTGGGTTCTGATTATCTTACTGATTAATTTTCCATTGTTAGCTGTGTAAGCAGGGGACATTATCATCAGTATAACCTTCAAATCTAAATTTTTACAGGAAGAGCCCAAACAAAACAACAATGTTCAATATGGCAAAATGTGTCATTAAAACAAGGTTGAGCCAGGCTTCCTCATTAGCTAAACATTAAACAAATGACTTGACTGGTCACCCTGAAAATGTAATCCAAGTAACCTATGTGAAGAACTGTAAAAGCACCGACCAATCTGTCCTCAATAATACAATGCAAACTCCCGTGACCATTGCCCATCTTCCAGGCTCACTTACCTTTGGGGTTTTCAAAGGACACAGGAATACCGAGGTTTTACTTAGACAGAAACACCAATATAGGCTACATTTCAGATGGCAAAAACATGCTGCAGTTACAGACATCATTAGACATGTTCTAAGCAATTATCTTACACAGCACTTTTAACAACACACCTTGGATACAGTCCAGGAAAAACTACATACACTTTGTAATCAGCTATCAGCTTATTTGACTCTTTAGGCCATTCGAACAACAAGAGGTTCCTCTACTCTGGGAACCGTACAAAAACAGGATGTGGCATCCCACTAGTAAATGAGTTACTTCAAATTAATGAGACACCTTTCACCAGTATGCCTCACTACAACGACCACGGCACCAGAAACAAGATCAGTCTCAAGTTCTACATTATGCAAAGAGCATGCATGTCTTCTCAACGCCTTGAACTAACACACTGTCAGCAGTTGCTTAAGTGCCAGACAAAGCCAAAACACCCTCCAAAATAAAAGATTATGTTTCACAGTATCTTCACAAGCTGCTTAAATATACCACTGCTCTGCAAAGACATTTCAGTCTCAACAAAAGTTTTAAACACATCTGATCAAAACTCTATTTTTGGAAATACAGTACAACTATAGTTGGGTATAGTTTACCTGGCTGGTGTGCTCTTAAAAGAAAGGGGCCACTCTAAGAACAGCAAGGACATGTTAAACTTTTGTCACTTACAAGACACTTCTTAAATAAGACCTACAGTTAATGCATTCCTCTACAGATAGTCATGAGGGACAACCCGCCAACGAGTAACTGAAAGTTCACCTTACTCAAATCAAAAAAGTCCAAAAGTAAATCAACAACAGAATGGCTTCAATAGTGGAAACAATGCCCTCTGCCGTGGCCCAGTCAGTGTCTTGACCATAACCCAATTAAGATGCTGTGGCATGACCACAAAAAAGCAATGCACACCAGTTGTCCCAAGAATATTGCTGAACTGTAACAGTTTTGTAAAGACGAATTGTCCAAAATCCCTTCTCACTATTGTACAGGTCAACTGGTTGAGGTTATTGCTGTCAAAGGAGGGTCAACTAGTTATTAAATCCAAGGGTTCACATACTTTGTCCATCCTGCACTGTGCATGTTTGCACTTTGAGTTCAATAAAGACATGAAAATGTATACTTGTTTGTGTGTTATTAGTTTAAGAAGACTCTTTGTCTATTGTTCCGACTTAAAATTTGATCTGATTTTCATCTATGACAATTACTTCAGATATTCAGGGTGTTCTTACAAATGGATTTATTTGTGTGTGTGCATAGAAAAAGGATGATTTAACAAAACATCATATGACACACCAGCAGGAGACACTGATAAATACCACTTGTTCTCAGACTCGTGCTCATGCACGACAACGGCTATTAGCATTTCAGAACTGCCCTAATTACACAGTGCATCCGGAAGTATTCACTGCCCTTCACTTGTTACACATTTCTGTTATGTTACACCCTTATTCCGAAATTGATTAAATTCATTATTTTCATCAAAATTCTACAAACAATACCCTATAATGACAATATGAAAGAAGTGTTTTTGAAATCTTAGGAAACACATTTTAAAAAAGCACATGTACATAAGTATTCAAAGCCTTTGCCATGACACTCAACATTGAGCTTCAGGTGCATCCTGTTTCCACTGATCATTCTTTAGATGTTTCCACAACCTGATTGGAGTACACTTGTGGTAAATTCAGTTGATTGGACATGATTTAGAAAGTAAACATGGCTATATAAGGTCCCAGAGTTAACAGTGCATGTCAAACCAAGCCATGAAGTTTAAGGAATAGTCTGTAGACCTCCGAGACAGGATTGTATCGAGGCACAGATCTGGGAAAGGGAACAGAAAAATATCTGCAGCATTGAAGCTCCCAATGAGCACAGTGGCCTCTATCATCCGTAAGTGAAAGAAGTTTGAAACTACCAGGACTCTTCCCGCCTGGCCAAACTGAGCGATCGGGGGAGAAGGGCCTTAGTCAGGGAGGTGATTAAGAACCCGATGGTCACTCTGACAGAGCTCCAGCATTTCTCTGTGGAGAGAGGAGAACCTTCCAGAAGAACAACAATCTCTGCAGCACTCCACAAATCAGGAGGCCACTCCTCAGTAAAAGGCACATGAGATCCTGCCTGGAGTTTGCCAAAAGGAACTTGAAGGACTCCCAGGCCATGAGAAACAAAATTCTCAGGTCTGATGAATGGCCTGATGGCAAGCGTCATGTTTGGAAGAAAACAGGCACCACTAATCATCTGGCCAATACCATCACTACAATGAAGCATGGTGGTGGTAGCATCATGCTTTGGGCATGTTTCTTAGCAGCAGGAACTGGGAGACTAGTCAGGAATGAGGGAAAGATGAATGCAGCAATGTACAGAGACACCCTTGCTGAAATGCTCTGGACCTCAGACTGGGGCAATCGTTCATCTTCCAACAGGACAACGACACTAAGCACACAGCCAAGATAACTAAGGAGTGGCTACAGGACAACTCTGTGAATGTCCTTGAGTGGCCCAACCAGAGCCCAGACAACTGAATATCTCTGGAGAGATATGAAAATGGCTGTGCACCGACCAACGCTCCCCATCCAACCTTGAGAGCTTGAGAGGTCCTGCAAAGAAGAATGGGAGATACTGCGCAAAAATAAGTGTCCCAAGCTTGTAGCATCATACAAAAAAAGACTTGAGGCTGTAATTGCTGCCAAAGATGCTTCAACAAAGTATTGAGCAGATGCTGTGAATACTTATGTACATGTGCTTTATTCGTTTATATTTGTTATAAATTTGCTAAGATTTCAAATACACTTCGTTCACATTGTCACTATGGGGTATTGTTTGTAGAATTTTGAGGAATATCTTTCTGATATTGCCATACTGTAACATGCTGAGTGTATGCCAACACTACCGGTAGTTAGTTGGCTAGTTCCGCATTGATCCCTTGACTAGTAAAAAGTAAAACTAAGTCAAATTACTTTAAGCACTGGGAAATATGCTCTTCTTCAAATCAGTATGTTCAACAATAACCAAAAGGCATCCAATCCTCAACATCTCCCACATGTAACCTAAAGTAGGTACAGTACTTTAATTCTCACTATTGTAGTTATGCATAGTGAACGACCCAATGAATTCCACCTGCTGCCTTCATATTCAGTCACATTCTATATGTATACCACTTATGTCAATCTGTGTGCCGTCTATTCCTCTGATAGTTTCTAAGAACCAATACATGTACAGTAAAATAAGCAAACTCCAACCTTTGGACAAGTATGAGCAATAGAGTATGTAAACGGTATGATACATTTATTGTTTTGCACATTCTGGGTGACATAAAATCAAACTGAAAAGTGCCCATAGCAGTAACCAGGAGGAATTTAATACTTACATTTTTTACATCAAAACAAACTCTGCTCAACCACTGTACTTCCTGCAAATGGTCTGATGTCTCTAAATATGTGCTCTCTAGAATTGTATTGATAATGTTCCCATTGGAAGATGAGCATCCCATTTGATTTCCAATGGTCTCTATCTGTTATGAGTATTCAACTATGGTCTATTATATGAAGTCTATAATTAAACAATTATAATTATTATTATTACCATTGAAACATTACATTATAGAAAAAAAATAATTGTTCTTATATCACCCCTTCTGAATTTTCCACTCATGATATGGTGTCAACATTCATTATCACATTATCACAATGTTTGTTGTTCAGTTACAACACTACACTGTGTCATAGCATAGACGGATTGAGATCAGCAATGGGTTCTAAACTCAACCAACTGAAAATCTTTGGAAAGAGCTCAAATCTGCCATTAGGAAAAGGAATTCTGTAAACATTCAAGTGCTTGAACAAATTGTGTGGGAGAAACTACCCGTCGACAGGTGTAGAAGCTTTAAGAAGCTTATAAATGTCCAAAAGAAAAATTTGAAGGCTGTCATTGTTGCCAGGGGTTGTGCAACCAAATATTAGTGAAGGGTTCCTTTAATTCCAGGTCATATACAGTATATATATTATTTAATTTTTCTCTGTGAAATCACTACATGTAAAGTTGAAAAGGCATATTTTGTTGTCTAGATCTGGAAATCCTAATCATAATACAAAGTATGCAAATACAATTATTTCTGAAGTAGGTACAGTACTTTTAATTCCCACTATCATAGTCTATAATGTAATGTTTCAATGGTAATAATAATAATAATTATAATTGTTTAATTATAGACTTCATGACATACATGACATTCAGAATATTCAAGGGTGCCCATAATGTTGACCAGAAGTACATCCTCAATGAAGACAAGTGAGCCAGTTATAAATGCGCAAGAAATTACAACCCATCCACCATACATCAAAGGTACATTCCTTTTCTCCACAATAAACTTCACCAGAAATCTTCTTTTTAGGACATTGTAATTTTGAGCCTCATTACTATGTGCACTACAGCCCAGCTTATTTAGTTTGGCTGGTGAAGGCTTCTGCAGATAGAAGTGGCTAACACATACAGCCAAGCTCCTGATCTGCTGGACTTTTTATCCCTTCTTTATGTTGAGCATTCATCCCCTGTAAATCCCTTCCTTGGTCTATCAGGCTGTTTTCCATTGCTAAGCCAGCAAGTGCATTACTCTTCTTAATGTAGCAAACAGCTAAATAAACATTTCTCAGCCAGCACTCTGCGTTTAGGTTCTGAAACAGGCATTGAACAATATTGCACAGCCTCAATTCAGTCACTCGCCTATATCAGACAGCAGGATCCAACAATGAAAGCTAAACCCTGGTTCTCTCCATTAACTGCCATCAAAGGCAAAGAAAATCTGAGTAAAAGTATACATCAGAGCATGTCCATATCTCCAGATATTTCCCAGGTGGAGATCTCATACACCGCAGACAGAGAAAATGCATTATTTTAATTTTCTCATTGTGATGTAAATGTATTACATAATTTTGCAAATGCCAATATAATTTAATCTTCAGATCTTTTTTAATGATTTTAGTGATGATTAAATTGCCAAGAGCTCCCTAATGGAGAATAGGGGGGGAAAAATCTAATATGAACATTTCCCTTTGTGGACTGAGAGGATTTTATTTCCGTCACCATATGGTTTCATTGGTATGAGTCTCTCATTTTTAATGAGCATCATAATCTAAACAAAGACAAATAATTAGAACTTTCAATGAGCATCTGAGAAAAGGCTGACACTGTTTATTCTGAGCTTAGCCAACACTATATATTTCAGTCTCAGACCCTTTAACCAGATCATCTCTAACCAGTGTGCACTGGCCCAATCCATTGGTTTCTGCAACCAATCAGACGGATCCCATCAGTTCCTGGTACCAATCCGATTAGTTCAGTCATGTTTATGACAGAGAATTCCACAGGGAGGTGTTCAGGTGCAGAGGTGAGAGGGTAGCCTAGTGGTTAAAGGCATCTGACCTGTGTCTGAAGGGTGGCTATATTCAATCACTATTCTGATAAAATTTAAATTGTTGTTCTGTGATTGGGCAAGGCCATTAACCCTCATTTCCCTCCAGAGAATAGGTTCGCAATATGAGGTACAAGGTAAGTGAGTTTGAAACTTTTGACATACAGAAAGCAACTGTGTAATTACAGCAGGGCATAATTTAGCAAAACACTTTGCAGCAGAAAATGAAAACACATTCAGTTAAAGGAGTAACGCATGGGATAAGTATAGGTCACCAGTTAAAGGAGTAATACATGGGACAATTATAGGTCATCAGTTAAAGGAGTAACGCATGGGACAAGTATAGGTCATCAGTTAAAGGAGTAAAGCATGGGACAAGAATAGGTCATCAGTTAAAGGAGTAACGCATGGGACAAGAATAGGTCATCAGTTAAAGGAGTAACGCATGGGACAAGTATAGGTCATCAGTTAAAGGAGTAAAGCATGGGACAGGTATAGGTCATCAGTTAAAGGATTAACGCAATGGACAGGTATAGGTCATCAGTTAAAGGATTAACGCAATGGACAGGTATAGGTTATCAGTTAAAGGTACAATATGTAATATCAATCAAAACAATAACAAAATACATACTTTGCATTGAAAGAAAACATCACTATACATATATTATATATATTTCTTAGTTGTGTACTTACATTATCCTAAATGTTTCCACTAACTTTCAAATCCAGAGAAATTTGTAATTTAATTTGAAAACACGGGACGTTTCTTTTTGTCGCCTGTTAATGACGTCATATAATATAGTTGCTCTAAGTTCCAGGGAGCCGCCAAACATAACGTGAATAAAGTTATAATATTTTTAACAATACATTACTTTGTCAGTGAACATTTTTTCTGCCGGAGATGCTAGATTGGAAGGTTGTCATTGACGACGATAACAAAACCCATGATCCCACACAACCTCCCGACGTCATCCAAGTACATCTTTTGCTATTGTTTTGATTGAGAGCCCCCTGGTGGCCAAAAATGACATATTGCACGTTTACAAGATTAACGCAATGGACTGGTATAGGTCATCAGTTAAAAGAGTAACACATAGGACAGGTATAGGTCATCAGTTAAAGGAGTAACACATGGGACAGGTATAGGTCATCAGTTAAAGGAGTAACACATAGGACAGGTATAGGTCAACAGTTAAAAGATTAACACAGTAGACAGGTATAGGTCATCAGTTAAAGGATTAACACATGGGACAGGTATAGGTCATCAGTTAAAGGAGTAACACATGGGACAGGTATAGGTCATCAGTTAAAGGATTAACACAATGGACAGGTATAGGTCATCAGTCAAAGGAGTAATGCAATGGACAGTTATAGGTCATCAGTCAAAGGAGTAACGCATTGGATAGGTATAGGTTATCAGTTAAAGGAGTAACGCAATGGACAGGTATAGGTCATCAGTTAAAGGAGTAACGCATGGGACAGGTATAGGTCATCAGCAAAATGAGGAGCGCATTGGATAGGTATAGGTCATCAGTCAAAGGAGTAATGCAATGGACAGTTATAGGTCATCAGTCAAAGGAGTAACGCATTGGATAGGTATAGGTCATCAGTTAAAGGAGTAACACAATGGACAGGTACAGGTAATCAGTTAAAGGAGTAACGCATGGGACAGGTATAGGTCATCAGCAAAAGGAGTAACGCATTGGATAGGTATAGGTCATCAGTTAAAGGAGTAACGCATGGGACAGGTGTAGGTTATAAGTTAAAGGAGTAACACATAGGACAGGTATAGGTCATCAGTTAAAGGAGTAACACATAGGACAGGTATAGGTCATCAGTTAAAGGAGTAACACATGGGACAGGTATAGGTCATCAGTTAAAGGAGTAACACATAGGACAGGTATAGGTCATCAGTTAAGGCGAGACACGGCAGGCAAAAACATAGATTTTTCATGCAGTGGTCAATTTTGAGATTTTGGGCTAGTTTACTCCTTCAATATGTGTTCTTTCAAGCTGCTATAAAGAAAACGTTGAAAATATACATTAGGATGTTTATTTTATTACATTTTGTTAACTTGCGGTAGTAAGTTTCTCCCGAATTTACCAAGAAG
>JACXGM010031031.1:0-13089 GCA_016801145.1 Umbra pygmaea
CAAGAATAATACAAGTACTCAAATTCAGTTTATTTCCCATGTAGATTTCACAGTACATACAAAACGACAGGAAAATGAAAGGGCCAGCACTTTTGCTGCGGACAAAAAAAAGAACGTTGGCGAAAAATTCCACCTTAACATTATCAGAGAATGCGGGTAGATGGGCTGGTTTCGCTTCAGATGCCATCAAGCAGAATCTCTGGTCGTAATCTGTCCTTCACTGACCAATCAGCATTCATTAGCAGAATGCTAGCGTGTTTATGGACAACAACGACTCAACCTGTAAGAAATCGAAAGGGCATAAGTACTCGTTCATTCAACTTTCGACCTAACATCCATGTTGAACTTGCAAAAACTAGAATCAAATCTGAGATTTATCAACGACAATCAGGCTAAAGAGAAAAATTTAGCCGTTTAGCTCCATAGACCCCATTCATTTAGCACTCACATGCGATCACCCCCAGTGGAACTCTGGTGGAACTGCAATCAAATTCGGTACAATGGGGTTTAATAGGGAGTGGACAGGCTCTCCGTAGACGGGCTCTGGTGCTATCTTGCAGTCCCCGAAAACAATTCCGCCACTGACCAGGAAAAACCTGGTTTAAAGTCAGTGGCGTGTTATTCATATGCTATTTTAAGGGCGCATGCTTAACCATAATGTAGCGTGTGCACAACGCACATTCACTTTGCTCCTCTCATCTACACAAATGCAGCAGTTCTATATTATTGCAATACATAATTAGAAGGGAAAGTATTTCCACACGAGGAAGTCATTGTGATGTCCGAAAATGTGAAAAATAGGTATACATCTAGTGTACACATTTACTCAAATTATTCATAATGAATTATTTGCACTGATATACATCAACCTCAAGGGAACTCATTCAATCAACAAGTATACACACGTAATTTGCGATGCTAATAGTAAACTCACCCATGTCTTTACTCAGAATTACTCAGGCTCAAGCCACGACTCATTTTTGGCAACTTTGCCATGAGGAATCCCACCTTGAATGGTAGGCTGTGAAGGGGACAACAGTTATCCGTTAAATACATGGTTAATGATGACACAATTTATGATGCCAGCAAGTGCGTAAAATGCTGTTTAATCAAAAACACACACAAACAGGCAGTGTAGCCTAATTGAACAAACATTTGGTCAGGTGTTTGGATAGAACAGGTACACTACTCAAGTCGCAGCATTCGTGGTGGCTTGTCTTTTACCCAACATTCCCATGAATCATTGATGTGTTGATGACATTAATTAGGAAATATTAGAGGACTTAAGGAGACGTGATGTTGAAATGCGTGCCAGCCACTTAAATGCCCAGAAATGCAGAACGGGAGTGGAAAGCTTATTTGACAGAAGAGTAATCTCGGTCTAATGTTAGTCTACATTGCAAAAATATTACCATGCATTCATAACCTTGTAATTCAGTGAGAGTGAGTCCAAAACATCGGAAAGTAGGCTATGTCTTGTGACATTTCTTTATTTACATTTTGTAAAAAGAAAAATCTATAGAAAATCGCTGTTATAATAGCAATCCGCCATGGAACAAGCGTGCCTGCTCTTAAAGGGAATGTGAGATGACGATCTGATTGGTTTATTGCACGTTACGCCCAAACCACACCTATGACTAATAAAGCTACTTTAGACCTACCCATTTTAGATATGCGTCGGGCGCAAGAATCATTTATTCCGCCGGTAAAATAGCAACAGCGCCCGGGAACCTCCCACAATATAACTTGCGTTTCGCGTTTGATACTTGCGTTTCAGATCGTTAAAATAGGGCCCTATAAGTATGGGGAACTTGAGCACACACACAGACATGCCGACAGGAATCCCCAGGCCCGGGACACAATTATACATTTAGGGCCGCCCGGTAAAAAAAAATATGACTGTGCAAAAACTAAATTTGGGACCTCCTCAGGACTGGGCCTGGGACAACAATCCCAGTTGCCAGACCCTGTCAGCGTCCCTGCACACACACATACATGTAGATTCCTTCAAAAGTTAAGGGGAAGATTAAAAAAGAGAAACTTTATATGTGAATTCTCACATTCTCTTGCTACTCAGTCAGAATCTTATTAACCTGGAGTCCCATTCTCTGTCACAAAAATTATATATGTAATGTTTTAGGCCTATTGGCAGACATCTATTTAAAATGTAGGCAATGGCACATAAGAGCCTTTTTTACATGTCCATGGAAGTTTCTCACCTTGCACTCTAGTAACATTTGTGTGGTCCAGGTAGCTTTGCATAAAAAATGGTTGTCATTCGCAAGGCTACTTTTACTTTTATACTTTAAGTAAATTGCCAAGCCTGTACTTTGTTACTTTTACTTGAGTAAAGAAGTTAAATCAGTACTTTGTATTTTTTAACACAAGTATCTGTAATTTTACTTGAGTACCGGAAGTGAGTACTTTTGCCATCTCTGCAATTGAAAAAAAACTAAACCAAAATAACAATGCATATTCCCATCATACAACAGGTCATAGTGTGTATAGGTGTTCATGTACATGTTTACAAGTTGCAGTTTGGTTGTCTATAGTAAACTGTACAACTGTCCATTTATGTAAACTACATATCAGAAATATACTGTGTGATGGACATGTTGTAATTTAACTGTCTATTGTGTCTTTGTACATACGTCCATAGTTACCATACTAGATCAGTAGTCAATTTAACAGCCTGATGGTCTGGGTCAATTCATAAATTCCATTTGACAGCCTGATGGTCTCTATAGATCACCTTGTTCACAGTTGTCATCTCTGTCCTTCACCTATAGATCGCTTGGTTTGGCAGTCAACCGTTCTTACCTATTCATTCATGTATTTTAGTGTCTGTGTCTGATTGATTATCCATATGTATAATGTCTGTGTTAGAGGCACAGTCCTCCACTATGTTACAATACCAGATCCTCCAAAGTTGTGTGCATGACCCTTTCTCCCTGTTCATCTTTCTCCACCAGGATAAAAAACCTTCCAGATGAACAATAATCATAGTAATTTATCAGGCTTGTCTGATAACTTCAGCTGTAATAATGGTTCCAAGACTGTAAGTAATCCTGCTACCACAACTATAGGAGCCCTCATCATGAGCCTGGCCTTCCTCATTGGTGTCCCAGGAAACTTATTCATTATCTGGAGCATCATGGTCCGTGCCCGCAGGCGCTCCGTCACCACCCTCCTCATCCTTAACCTGGCGTGTGCCGATGGCTTTCTCATGTGCATCTCCTTGTTCTTCATCATCTACCTGGCAAGGGATAGGAACTGGGACTTTGGTGAAGTCATGTGTAAGATCCTGTTTTACCTGTGCAACATAAACATGTATGCCTCCATCTTCCTCATCATGCTCATGAGCTTGAATAGGCTGGTGGCGGTAGTGTGGCCCAAGCGGATGGCAGCCCTGGCCAGCAAGAGGAATGCAGTGTGGGCCATAGCTGTGGTCTGGATCCTGGTGTTCTTCATTTCTATTCCTAATCTGGTGTTCAGAAAGGAAAGGCACAGCGATCAAAATGATCCAAACAACAAACATTTAGAGTGTGTCGCAGAACACCCTACTTCTCAACTAGTAAGTTCAAGATTTCAAGTTACTACTAAGTTAAAAAGGGGATTTAGTAGATGCAACATGTGTATTTTCAGGGTTAAATATATTGCTATTCTATATTGGATACAAAGTTCTACTATATATTGGTACAAGTAAAGTAATATGTTTGTGTCAGCCTCTCTTTCATCCTTACAACATACAGTACAGTGCTTCAATATTGGGACAGTAAAGTCAAAATATGAATTTTCCATTTACAGTACAAGATATTTGAGAATACAATGACAATGAGGAAAGAAACCTTTTCTTTCTGTCTGTTAACAACACATACATTTTTAACAGATAATAATAAAACCTTCAGAGTTCCATCCCCCATTTTATAGGAGCATAGGTATTCTGACAATTCAACTTTGCAAATATAAGAAGTATAAAAGTTAGTATTTAGGTTCAAATCCCTTGCATGCAATAACTGCAGATAGTCTGAGACCCACTGACAATAATAAACCCTTGGTATCATTCTTTGAGATACTGTGCCAAGCCTTTACTTCAGCCATTTTGAGAAGTTGCTTGTTTTGGGTGTTTCTGACTTCAGCAAAAGATTTAATTCAGATTCACTTGGCCAGTGTAAAAAACATTCACTTTCAGTGATTTGTCTTAAACAGTTGGCCCCCAACTGAGGTAGCACATACATACCATTGATATTTGCTGCTGTGACAAAACATCAGAGTCTTTTGGACTTGGAAAACAAACAGTCACTGATGGGGGCAGCTGCAATGCTAGATTCCTCTCATCACTGCAAAGATCATGGACATTAAGCTGGTTACTAGCTTCTGTCATAACGTTAATGCTAGCAGCTCTACTTTAACAGACTCAAGGCTGGTGCTGCTCTTTACAGAATGTTCACTGCTTAGGATCAAATTACGGATCTGTGGGTGGGCCTGGGTGGGTCCAAACTAACCCACTTGGCACTTACGCCCACCCAATCACATTGCTTTACCATTCAAAGTCAATCGATGCTTCAGAGCATCAACACTGGCGTTTCTATTAAGAACATCCGAACTGTACACACTAGAAATGAACAGTTAACGGCATCTGAAAAAGTACGTTCTGCTGACAAGAACGAGGGATCACTTATTCAACTGGGTTTATCACAGCCTGATAGAGCAAATCTGAAACATGAGAACCTCTAGCCGTCTCCATGGTGTTTTTTGTAAAAACGAATCAAGACAAGAAGCAGGAAGTAAACATGGCGTTTTTTACGTTTCACTTCATGAAATTAAGCAGTGGTTCTTAATCCTTGTCCTGGGGACCCACAGCCGTCTCACAGTTTTGTTGTAGCCCTAAACTAGCTCACCTGATTTCAGCAGCCAAGAGCTTGATGAGTAGTTGACAAGTTGATTCAGGTGTGCTAGCTCTAGGCAACATCTAATATATGGAATGGCTGTGGGACCCCAGGACAAGGATTAAGAACCACTGGAATAAAGTAATTAGAGCTAGAGATAGAGATGCTTACTGAAGCAAAGATTGTAGATTTTGTCAATGCAGAATACTTAATACCAGAATGGTGATATTCATTTGGCGAGTGAGTATTAATTTCATTAGGGTATTATTTCCCTCGCCCCAATTTAAATTGTCAATAGCCAAGTCCTTGCGCTGCGCAACCCCTCCCTCCGCTGACGGGGCTGCCAGCGGGTGGAAGTGCCAGGGCCGTTTTTTGTACACTGCCCTCCACAATTATTGGCACCCCTAGTAAACAAGCAAAAAAGGTTTAGTAAAAATGCATCTTGGTGAAATGTCACAATGTAAAAAATACAAACATCCAACCTTTGATTGCAGTAGATTTATTCAGAGAAAAAAAACTGTCATCAAGAAATAATTATTTATAACAATACCATGTGTGCCATGGCTATTGGCACCCCTGCATTTAATACTTTGTACCACCTCCCTTTAGCAATATAACAGCACTGAGGCTTCTCTTGTAACATCTAATAAGTGCAAGGAATCTGAGACCAAAAGCTTTTTTGTTTCATCTGACCATAACACTCTGTGACTACACATTTGCTGTTCTTTAATGTGAACAATCAATACGATAGGAAACACTTGATTAAACACAAGAGCCAAATGTCCCAATACTTATACTCACATACAATGAGGGGATGGAACACTGAAAATAATTGTATTATTATAATAGTAAAAAGGTAGTAAAAAGGGATATTAAAGGGGACAGCTTGTACTCAGGCCTAATATTCAACTTTTAATATTTTTTTTCAGATCCCTTGTGTACAGCACAAATAGCAATTTTGACTTTACTGTCCTAATACATATGGAGTGCATTATAAAGGCCTAGTAACATAATTGGAGATGTTATGACAGGCCTAATAATTCCCAATAAGCCAATAATCCACAATATTATCTGAATTTGTTCAGTTAATGGTTACCTTCTCTTGTTCAGGTGGTGTTTCAGTACACATTTGAGACTGTAGTAGGATTCCTGGTTCCCTACAGCATTATAGTAACCAGCTACTTCTGCATCCTGATGCGCCTCAGACAAACTAAGTTCCGTCGCAATGTCCGCAGTGAGAAACTCATTCTGGCCATCGTTTTGACTTTTGGTGTCTTGTGGTTGCCCTATCATCTAATGAACATAATACAGGTGTGTGGTTGTGATAATGCAGTTTCAATCAGATTGTGCATGGGAAATCGCATTATTTTTACAGTAAGATTGATGTATTTTCTTCTGCTGTGGGGATGTTTCTCCTAGGTTGTGGCTGCGCTGGCTGATCTTCCAATAAAATGCAAGTATGTATTTACCAAATGGCAAAACATTTTCTTCATCAAGCTAAATTTGACCAATAACAACAATAAGCACTGCCCTGACAATTACCTTAATAAGCCTATAATAGCAACATTTACTATCCCTCACTCCGCAGATTAAATGAAATATGGAAGCCTAGTCAGGCTGTGACTTCTGCGTTCGCCTTCATCAGCAGCTGTGCCAACCCTGTTCTCTACACTTTTGCTGGAAAGTCTTACATCAAAGAGGGTGGCATGGCCTTTATGGCTCGGTTCTTTGAAGGAATATCTCTAGACAGTGGGGCAAAGAATGATCAACAGAATACCAGGGATATTGATGGAATGGACCTTTTAGATACTTTGTCTGTCAGTGGAACTGCAGGAAATGCTGTGAAGAATTCTAAATAGACAATGTGTGAAGAGTTGTCCTAAAAACACTGAACTATCAACTCAACATGACAATGCAGGCTGCTTTGAAGCTTATTTTATGGCTATGTAGAGCTGCTCCTCTATTGTGCATCTGGAACAATCTGAAACAATCCCTACAACATTGATCGCAAATTTATATCAGTGTGAATGCTTCTTATGATATATATTAGCTCCTGTAAAACAAAAGAAAAAATGGTACAGGTCCTTCTCAAGAAATTAGCATATTGTGATAAAGTTCATTGTTTTCCATAATGTAATGATAAAAATTAAACTTTCATATATTTTAGATTCATTGCATCTCAAAGAATTAGCATATTTCATCTGACCAATAAAAGAAGTGTTTGTAAGACTATCTACATTAAATATGCAACAACATCCTACTGCCTTCCTGGTCTTCCTCTCTCCACACACCACAACGTGACATTTTAGGTAAACAAGGATGTAAAACAGGTATATTTGTATTTTATACAGGAAAGCTTTATAAACAAATAATGCAATATATCACTATAAAAGATGAATCAATCCCGTTACCTTGTTCTTCTTTTTAATAATAATAATAATAATTAATTGAACTTATATAGCACTTTTCAAGGAACCCAAAGTGCTTTACAAGGTGGGGGAAAGCCCACCTCATCCACCACCAATTTCTTTTGCCTGTAATTTTGTAATATTCTCGATCTGCCTTCTAATCAAGAGGAGGATCTGGATTTGTTGGCCGAGAGCTAACCCGCTTACTTAAGAGCAAAGGTCATGAGGTCACAATAATATCTCGACAGCCAGGCCCAGGAAAGATCACATGGGTATGATCAGATGTTGACGCTTGCCTTCTCTACTAGTCAGCTGACACAAATAGTATAAATCCCTGGACCTCTATTTCTATACCTCTTTACTGTCCACTCTTTATCTACATGTTTGACCTTCCCTCATAATGAACTTGTACCCCACTACCAGACTGTCTTCCATGTTGGTACAGGTGGAATGAGAGCTATAAGAAGGATCTGTTTTCCAGTCGGATTAACAAAACCACTACTCTGGCTAAAGCTATTGCTGCCTCCCCCAGTCCTCCTCATTCTTGGGTCCTTGTCACCGGTGTTGGTAAGTAGTGGAGATTACTTGCAAAATGTTAAACTGACACTCACAGCATGCAGATCAGTCAGAACATTTGACCATAATTTCTGATTTGTTGGTGTCTTTTGCCCCTCAGCATGTTACAAGTCCATTCTGACAGCCCGATACACAGAAGACAGTGAGTGGATGCCGTTTGACCTCTTTTCAACATTGGTTAAGGAGTGGGAGCAGGCTGGGAGTCTTCCTGAAGAAGCTAAACAGAAGACCAGACAAACCATAATCAGAGTTGTGATTTCCCCACTGACATGCTGTGCTACTGTCCTCGTCCACTAGGGGTAGTACTGGGCCGTGGAGGTGGTGCCATGGGACAGATGATGACTCCTTTCTGGCTAGGCCTCGGGGGCACCTTGGGGTCTGGCAGACAACCATTCCCCTGGATCCATGTCTCTGATCTGGCTAGGATCATCACTCACACCATCGAGACCCCTCACAAAACCCTCTCCTCTGCTGATGGTAGAACCCAAGAGGACTCTGGAATCAGGCTTTCAGTACAAGTACCCAGACCTGAGATCTGCCCTGAAGGAGATTGTTGCGAGTTAACAACAGATGCCAACAGGGAGACCTGGTAACAAAGGGAATGAGGAGGAAAGACAAGACTGATGTTTCTTTTCTTGGTCTCCTGCATTAAGGGAATATGTAAATATGTGAATTTATGAAACACTGTCATACTTTCACCTGCTGTTATTTTCAGCAAACTCTACATGTGTAAATATTTGTTTGAACATAAAACAGTCAACAACTAAGACATGAACTGAACAAGTTCCAAAGACATGACTAACAGAAATTGAATAATGTGTCCCTGACAAAAGAGGGGGGGTCAAAATCAAGTCACAGTCAGTATCTGTTGTGGCCACCAGCTGCATTAAGTACTGCAGTGAATCTCCTCATGGACTGCACCAGATTTACCAGTTCAGGCTGTGAGATGTTACCTTGCTCTTACACCAAGGCTCCTGCAAGTTCCCAGACATTTCTGTGAAGAATGGCCCTAGCCCTCACCCTCCAATCCAACAGGTCCAAGACGTGCTAAATGGGATTGAGCTCCAGGCACTTTGCTGGCCTTAGCAGAACTCTGACATTCCTGTCTTGCAGGAAATCATGCATAGAACAAGCATTATGTCTGGTGGCATTCAATGAAGGAGGGTCACAGTGTTGAGATTGAGAGTGAGTTGAGAGTGCTTGCAATGACAAGAAACTCAGTCTGATGAAGCTGTGAAATACCACCCCAGACCATGATGGACTCTCCACCATATCGATCCCAATCCAGAGTGTAACGCTCCTTCCTTTAATGATACACGAGAGTCAGAGCATCACCCCTGGCATGGTGCGTTCACCTGGCAACACCGTGTGGTGCCGGGACCAAAACCTCTTTGGTTTTCTCTACAGAATAATAGTGCTCGTAATTCATTGCAATAATCATAGTTATTTCATCGCATAGATAGTTAATGGGTCCATGTTCATGTGTTACTTAGACTAGTTGGATAAAACAACTTTCTAGTGAATGTTTTACAAATGCAATTGTGTTTTCACATAAAACACAGACAATCTTTCAAACAATATGCAATTACATCAGCCGCGGTCGGTGAATCTTAATTGGGGAGGACGGGCTCGTATTACGCTCAGAACCGGAGTGAATGGAATGTGTGCAAATAAAAAAAACAATTGGTTTTGTTCGTGGCGCACCATTCCATTCACTCCGGTGCCGAGCGTAATACGAGCCCGTCCTCCCCAATTACGATCCACCGACCGCGGCTGAATTAAATGCTCTTATTTTATCTGTACACACCATACAATTGCATTTGGTTACAATTCACTAGCTTTGTAGTGACTTCACAATGATTATTGTGGTTAATTCAAATGAGCGCTATTGGTTTTGTTTTGTTTTGAAGAGAGAACTGGGGAGTTTGTGTTGCCACTATTGTGTGGTGTTGCTGGGCGATTGCGCCGGCCCCACCACCAGCGACGCCTCTGACCCCTGGGGAGGCAAAATTGCGACTCGTCAGTGAAGAGCACTTTTGTCAGTCCTGTTTGGTTCATTGATGGTGGGTTTGTGCCCATAGGTGACGTTGTTGCCAGTGGTGTCTGGTGAGGACCTGCCTTACAACAGGCCCTTAGTCTAGCCTCTCTCAGCCTAATACAGACAGTTTAAGCACTTATGGAATGATTGTGCGTTCCTGGCTTAACACAGGGGGGTTGTTGTTGTCTACCTGTCTCGCAAGTGTGATAGTCAGATGTACCAATCCTGTGCAGGTGTTGTTACATGTGGTTTGCCACTGCTAGGACGATCAGCTGTCCTTCCTGTCTCAGGCGTCTCACAGTACATACATTGCAGTCCTCATGCCTCGTGCTAAGGTACATTCACGCAGGTGAGCAGGGACCCTGGTCATCTTCTTTTGCGTTTCTCAGTCTGTAAGAAGGTCTCTTTATTTTCCTAAGTTTTCTTTACGGTGACCTTAATTGCCCACCATCTGTACATGGTGCCTTAATGAGTGTTCCACAGGTGCATGTTCATGAATGGTTTATGGTTCATTAAACAACATGGAAAACATTGTTTCACACCTTTATTATGTCATTTTTACAAATTACCTTTAAACTGTTTTTAAAATGTTTTTTTCTTTCAGTGTCCTGGAAAAGGGACGCTTTATTTGTTGAGTTTATGTATTCTCTTTAATCAGCTAATGGTAATTTTGGGTGGCACTTTTTTTACTGAATAAACATTGTTACAAATCATACAATTTTGTTAATGTGTTTTGAAGTTCAAGTTCACATAAACAATCTCCACAGTAGACCTTAGAGCAGCAGATTTGTTCTTGACCAGCGTTGGTGTTCATTGTCTTGTTAGTGATCATTGGCCGAGAGATACACGGTGACCCATTTTTAACCCATTAGTCATTAAAGAGAACCTGGTATGACAGACTCACAGCTCCCTGTGTCTTTGAGGCTTTATATCCTGTAATTTATAATGGATCTGACTGGTCACTTTGAACCACTTGATGTTCCATCTTCTGTCAGAACGATAGGCAGTTGATCTCCCCAATCGCTACTCCGGCCACAGCGATACACATCTCTGTGTGGAAAAGAGACTGTCATGCATGCAGCTTCACATAGACAGTGGAAGTTTATTCATGCTACTTTGATGCCATGGTAACATACCTGCCATCTCTGTGTGCTGTGAGAACAACCTTTTTGAGCTCTCCACTAGAGCAGCAGATCTGACAATGCACATGCCTGGGTCTGCGTAACACTGGTGCTGTGAGCCTGGCCCAGTCCAGCCCCTCTTCACTGGTTGAGTCTGTCCTGGATAGAACCAGGTAGCTGAACTTCTCTGTTAGTCTGTCTGGTGCCTGGGATTAAAATGAGGAATGACAAATTAGACCAGATTACCATGAAAACAAACACTTTAGCAACTAGTACCATCCAGCACTTCAGAGGAATCTCGTATTTATAATCTCGTAATTACCCCAGGGAAAGAGAGGGGGTTGTAGGCTTGAGAGAAGTTACAGGGTACTGAAGGCTAGTGGGCCAGCTTTGGACAAGGCAAATCATGAGGACACTGTCGAAACCAAATATACAACATCAAAATGGGTGAAGAGAAATGGAAAATTAGATATCAGAATGTGTTATAATCTGGTAATAAATGTACAACATACTTAGGAAAACACAGATGTTCTTCTGGTATGAAGGGATGCCTTTTTTCTGATTCTGAGATTAGACAGGGTAATAATACATTTTAATTTAAATGTATTGAAATTACTACTATCAGTTAATCCAGGTGTCTGCAAAAATAAAGGAAATAATGGGAGCAGGGCTGTCGCAGGTGGGGTGAAAGGTGGTGACAATTATAGGGGCCCCCACTGCACAGGGAGCCCCACAAAATCCAGCAGTTATACTATATAGGCCCCTGTCATGTGAATAATTCTAATATCTATATTAGTTCCATGCCTGAGATTTCAATGAAAACCACAGAAACATGCAATTTGATTAATGAAGCTTTCCAAATATCTGCTCCTCTCCCCTCCCTAAAATGGTTTAGTCAGATCCGAAGTATAATTATTCAGTTAGTGACAAATAATTAGATGGACTTAGAGCCAATGAAGTTGTAAGTCCCACCCAACTTGTGAACAGAACCAATCAGAGTTGAAGCGGCAGCTGAAGTTAACTATGAACTTGGTGGAAGAGCAGGAGACTGACTGATTGAAAATGTCAGGGAAAGGAAAGCATTAATCAGGGTACCAGAAATGCCATGAAAAGAAGAAGAGGTAGGCCATGGCATTTGTTGTATCCCAGTCGATCAAGATGTTCTTTAAGACAGGTTAGTGTATTGTAATATATTTCTCTGCCCGAATAGGAAATATACCGTCTACACTTTTCATTAACAGGGCGCAGCAAAATCGACCGATGATTACGTGGTATCTGGAAAAATCTGTATATAAAGAGTTTTAGACCATGCCTTAGGCTAACCAGCTACGACATGACTCATAAGAATAAAACATATAATTTCAACAGAAAATAACAAAAATCAAAAGGGACAAGACTGTGAAACTTTTTTCTTGGATTTTCTTTTCGTTTTTTAACTTAAAATAATAGGGTGTATGCTTATGAGTCACGTCGTAGCTGTTTAGCCTAAGACATGGTCTAAAACTCTTTATATACGGATTTTTCCAGATGTCTATGGGAGAAATTAATGGGAAATTTACTTCCGGAACCGGAGGAGGGGCAGGACTGTTGAGGTCATTTGCGAATGGAGTTGGTTTGTAAAACACACAACAAAAATTTACACAAGTCACGACCAAGGGGGTAGCTTTTCATCCGGAAGTCGAGGCTTGTATGTAGCGGGTCAGATGCTACCAGGCTATCAGCTCACGTTAGCATTCCATTCATTCCAATGAGTTTAGGGGTCACTTTGACAGCGAATAAATTGAAATCGGATGCGTTTAAAGACTCTATTTCTCCATTGTTTATTTCTAAAGAGATAGGGCTATGTATAAAAAGCTCAAATACCTTGTACCTCACGTTATGGCCCTGTATCAGCAGTTTTTGTAAACGTATGCTAGTTCCTGACTCATAACCACGTGACTTCCTGTCGCACAGTAGAGAAATTACCGTATATTCCAGTAGAAACTCGCAGACAATCGGTGGGACGTGGAGGCATACAGTCAAGGGAGAAGCCCATCGCAACAAAATATTTCTTTCTC
>JACXGM010031032.1:0-13089 GCA_016801145.1 Umbra pygmaea
GTATTACTCTGTCCGTGGATATCCCTTGTTGTGCTTTAGCCATCCAGTTATTCCGTTTGTGACCTATGCCTGCTTATTTGGTTAACTCGGCCTGTAGATCTACTCTTTACCTGTTCCTATGGAATGTCTAACGGGTCAATAAATACCATTGGGCTATTTGACATTGTTTGAAGTATTTCCTCAGTACAGACATTACACAGACAAAATATCGCTGAGAAATACAAATATAAACACCATGTAATTGTGCTGCTGTCCCATAAATTAAATCTGATTTACGCCTCCATTTAAAGGTACAATATGTAGTTTTCAAAACAATAACAAAAGATGTACTTTGCATTAAAAAAGCAAACATCACTATACTTATATTATATATATTTGTTAGTTGTGTAGTTACATTATCCCAAATGTTTCCACCAACTTTCAAACACAGAGAAATTTGTAATTTAATTAGAAGACACGGGACGTTTTATTTTGTCGCCCGTCAATGGCGTCATATCATTTTTGACATCTCTAGTTGCTCTAAGTTCCAGGGAACCGCCAAACATAACGTGAACAAAGTTATAATATATTTAACAATACATTACTTTGCCAGTGAATTTTTTTTTCTGCCGGAGACGCTAGATTGGCAGGTTGTCATTGACGACAAAAACAAAACCCTTGATCCAACGCTACTTCTCGACGTCATCAAAGTACATGTTTTGCTATTGTTTTGATTGAGAGCCCTAGTGGCCAAAAACTACATATTGTACATTTAAAAGCAGTTTAGTTCTGCTCAGCATGTCTGTATATTATCAAGGCATAAGATATTATACTGTTTGAAATATTAGAGTAGTGGGAAACTGGCATTTACTACCCACAGCCTGATGGTTTGATGGTTGTAACACTGGCGTAATTGTTCTCCATTAAAGCTCTTAAACCCTATCAAACCACTGCTTTCTTTGGCCCCTTTTTTGTAGTCATATTCATATATTTTAATATTTATTATCTAAGTCCTATATATGTTTTTAACTATTGTGCTTTAACTAATGTGTGTCATCTGAGAGCTGGTTCTGATGTGATCAAATACACTGCGTTCCAATTTATTATGCAAATTATATTTTACACTGATATTACTAAATAGTCGATGCAAATGAAAGTCAGTATAACTTTAAAGTCGCCAACCATTAGGGTATGAGTCGAATTTAATTGAACAAACCACCCAATGAAAACAGTTTTCTTTCAACAAAAAAAAAATGCACTGTTCCAAATTATTATGCACAACAGAGTTTCAAAATATTCTATAGGTTGTAAAGAACTGAAAATTGTCATTTGTTGAATTTGTAGAATTAGGAGGTCATATTTACTGAAATCAAAGCTATTTCAATCAAACACATCTTAACAGGGTAAGTTGCATGTTACGTAGGACCCCTTCTTTGATAGCACCACAATTCATGCATTCCTTGTACTTGTGAGTTTATGGAGAGTTTATGCTTGAATTTCTTTGCAGGATGTCAGAATAGCCTCACAGAGCTGCTATTTTGATGTGAACTGCTTCCCGCCCTCATAGATCTTTTGCTTGAGGATGCTCCAAAGGTTCTCAATAGGGTTGAGGTCAAGGGAGGATGGGGGCCACACCATTAGTATCTCTGCTTTTATGCCAATAGCAGCCTATGACACAGAGGTATCCTTTGCAGCACTGTCCTGCATGAAGATGATTTTGCTACGGAAGGCACGGTTCTTCTTTTTTTACCATGGAAGAAAGTGGTCAGTCAGAAAGTCAATATACTTTGCAGAGGTCATTTTCACATGTTCAGGGAACCTAAAGGGGCCTACCAGCTCTCTCCCCATGATTCCAGCCCAAAATATGACTCCGCCACCTCTTTTCTGATATCGCAGCCTTATTGGGACATGGTGGCCATGCACCAACCATCCACTACTCCATCCATCTGGACCATCCAGGATTGCATGGCACTCATCAGTAAACAAGACTGTTTGAAAATGAGTGTTTGTGTATTTCTGGGCCCACTGCAACCATTACTGCTTGTGAGCATTGGTTAGGGGTGGCCGAATAGTCGGTTTATGCACAACTGCAAGGATCCTACACCTTGAGGTTTGCCGGACTCCAATGGCACCAGCATCTTCAAATACCTGTTTGCTGCTTTGTAATGGCATTTTAGCATCTGCTCTTTTAATCCAATGAATTTGTCTGGCAGTAACCTTCCTCATTATGCCTTAATCTGCACGAACCCGTCTGTGCTCTGAATCACCCACAAATCTCGTCACAGGACGATGATCATGCTTAAGTTTTGAAGTTTGTGAAATATATAACATTTTCATACCTTGTCCAAGGCATTGCACTATTTGATGCTTTTCTGCAGCAGAGAGATCCTTTTTCTTTCCCATATTGCTTGAAACCTGTGGCCTGCTTAATAATGTGGAACATTCTTCTTAAGTAGTTTTCTTTTAACTGGGCTCACCCGGCAAACTAATTATCACAGGTGTCTACAATTGATTTCAGTGATTGAAAGAGCCCGGAGACACAATACCATCCATGATTTTGATTGAAAAACAAAAGATTTAATGTTTATGACATTTAATTCCAATTTGCATAATAATTTGAAATGCGGTGTAGTGTTGTTTTTCTGTTCTTCAGACAGGGCTGTATTACTTGAGTCCGGTCTTGCACTCGAGTCGGAACTCAAGGCGGTTTTTCTATGGTCTCGGACTTGTCTCGATTTCGATGGTATTTGGACTTGGACTTGTCTCGGTCTCTGCCACTGGTCTTGCCAAAAATGGCTTTTGGTCTCGACCGAGTCCAGGTGTCTTAATTATGTTTATAATAATATTGGATGGAAAGTGAAACACTGGCCACCTGATAAACAATCACACACTAGATTATCTTCACACGGCATGCCCTGCATCTGCGCGCCCTTTAATGTTATTACCATTCATATTCATTTATTCACACACACTTTAAAATACAAAGATGTCCACCAATTCTGCCATAATCAAATTTGGTTATAGAAATCACCAGAAATTTCTCAGAACTGCATTTAAAAAGAAACACAGAGCAGACTGCAAATTCTGCAAAGCAACAATTTCGAAAACCTGTGGGACAACATCAAACTTCGTAAGACACCTGCAGACTCATCATACATGTGGTAAGTTAACTGCAGAGCTAGGAGCTGCTTAGCCGTATCTATGTGTTACATTAACATTAGCTAACATAACGGAAGATAAAGCCAAAGGTAATGTTCTTGGACATAAAGTTATCATAACTTATGTCTGGTAGCTTACATAATACAAACTAATACTATAGACAATCTGCAGACCTTTATTTTGAAAGTAACATGAAAATTAGAAGTCTTATTGTTGCAGCCAAACGTGACTTGTGACTTGAAAACAATGACTTGGTCCCACCTCTGGGTATTACTGTTTTCATGAGGTAAAAAATTTCAAATGACGATTCAATAGCTATACTTACAAATCCTGGGTGTTGTGACACTGTTTTTGCTTTTACTGTAGATCGACAAATACTAACCGAAATTGATTGTCTTGATACTGTCATGCATGACTTTTTTTTCTGTCCTGGACTCAACCCTTTTTGTACTTGGTCTTGTCTTGAACTCGAACCTCTTTGGACTCTGTCTCGACTACTCCTGGTCTTAGACTTGTCTTGGACTTGACAAAGGTGGTCTTGACTACAGGCCTTCAGATATAGTCATTAACATTAGCAACACAAAATTTACATTTAATCATCTAGTAAGGTAGCCTGGTTGACACCAGACCCTTCTCAGTTCTGATTGGAAGTCGAGTCGGCAAGAGTGCGACAACATATTTTTTAAGATATGAAGGCTTCCCGTGTTGTTCTTTGCGTGGTTTTTAACAAAAAGGAAACGTTCAAATCCACAGACGCGATAGCTGATTATAACGAGTGATATTGCGGATGTTCCATTGCAGCAGCCATCATTGTAATTGTCTGCTTCAACCAATGACAGTATAAAGCTGTGCCATCGTCATCGTATGAAGCCCGTCTCAATGGTTGTGATTGGTGCCTCGATTTGGAAAAATTGGAAATGGGCTTGAATGGGCTCCTGGCGACTGACTTGCAGAGCAAATCTAAATTTGCCGGAAGTCCGTCAGGGTTCTTCCAGGCTACTAGTAAGGTACAACAGAAAATTATGTTATTTGTTCCAATGTGAAAGGATAGTGGCAGCTCAAGTGAAGTTAAAAATGATCTACTTTGATGCATTTCTTTGCTTTAGTTTTCTTTTGGAATTTTCAATTTTTTCTATTATGATAATTACAACATTGATGCCTAATTTTGCCTGTTTTTAGAATCACAATGTGCAGCATTCATTCATGGTTGCCTACAGCTAGATAAGATTACATATCAAAAGTGAATTTAATCTTTCAAGTTCAGACAGGCACACTGCTACATTGGATGAATACCCACAGTATCAAACGAAATGCTGGGCTAAAAACAGAGAAATTAACATGGATATAAAATAGATGATGTGGACAGCAAAGCAACTATTGAGGAAATGTCTATGGAGGTATAGTGATCATATTTAGATAGAACTACTTACACCACGTTCCAAATTATTATGCAAATTATATTTTATACTGATTTTCCTAAATTTTTGTTGCAAATGACAGTCAGTATAACTTTCAAGTCACCAACTGTTAGGGAATGAGTCGAATTTCATTGAACATTTGATAGAAGAGGTGGGTCCTGGTGAGTGTGTTTGAGGTAGCCTAACAATTTTATGCTATCTGACCTTGTTTTAGCCAAGCGTGTAGGAGCACAGGGGTCAGGGGGACAGTGGGGAAATGACCCACCCCTATATCAAAAGCAAGGAATGTGGTCCACCAGAATAATCACCACATTTTGTGAATAATATATTATGTGTCCTGTCCTCCCAAGTATAAAACTCACTCCTACACTCTTGCTTGTAGCCTAACTTTTGTTGTTGTTGCTTAAGAAATGAAAGTTAAACACACCAACCTACATCATTTGTCTTTGATCTTCCATATGATTTAAATTAGTTGTATTTTTTTTATTTTTTTTTCCCTTTTATTTACCAGGTGTGCCATTGAGAACAGCTTCTCGTTTGCAATGGCCAAAATAAGGCACAATGGTGCAAGATGATACATGAAGTACACCAAAAAATAAAAGTACAAGGTGCAGATAGTCAGAGTATAGGGCAAGTATATCTACAGTTAGTGCAAATGAGGTCTGAATTAGAGAGGCAGATCAAATGTTATTTAACGTGGCTCAGCAATAACAATGGAATATATAAAACTTGGGTGTAACAATGCAAATAATAATAGTGCAAATAACATAAAATGAAAAGCTAAATGTGTGGATGAGTGTGTGCAAATATACCATGGGCATAACTAAGGCACTAGGGCATAAATCGGTGAGGACAGTGAGCAAAGGGGGGGAGTCAGCATGTACAGTGGTCAGACAGTAGCACTGACAGTTGTAATTTAGAAACAGTGAGGGAGATGGTGTTATGGAAGTATTGGCTTTTGGGATAACTAAAAAGATGTATCTGCTTGAGTGCGGTTGTGGGTGGGTAAGGACTTGTCTTGAGTGCATGGTGTGGGTGGATAAGGCAACCGTAAATCTCAGAATTTCTCCCAAATTACGTTCTCAGGAAACTATTTTGAAAACCAAAATTACGTTATATGCCAACATTATTAGGGTGTTTTTACGTTTGAACTGCACATTTTGTTATTAGGCTATATTTGTACTTCAATTACGTTGCTCCGGTACATTACGTTTAGCGTATTTATGCGAGAACATTCCATACATTCCATAGCTTTCGAAATAATATTGCAACATTCACATTTAAGGTTAGGTAGGAGGATAGTAACGGTTAAGGTTAGGCATGAGGTTACTAACGGTTAAGTTTAGATATGGCATTACTGAGGTTAAGGTTAGAATTAAGGTTAGGGTTAACTAACCTTAATTAGGACTTGGAAAGGACTTGTCTTGAGTGCACGGTGTGGGTGGGTAAGGACTTGTCTTGAGTGCACGGTGTGGGTGGGTAAGGACTTGTAGATGAAATGACACCAGTGAGACAGGCATCAATGTGTAGTGAGGGCAAACCGAGAAGTAAATATAGGTTGCAGTGGTGGGTGTTAAATTGGGCACTGGAGACAAATCAGATGGCACTGCGGCCAGAAGAGCATGTAAATGTGCATGACACTGGATCTAATTCACCTTCAAGGAAATGGCAGATAAAACTAGGAAGTGAAACAATGGGTCCACCTCGCTGGTCCTCCTGTTCGTCAGTACAGAAAATGGGTTAGGGTTGACTCTCACAGCCACCCGTCTGCAGGCTGGACCATGCTTGGTTTACTCCACCCCTGTGTAGTCAGATTTAACCAGCTACCTGATGCATGATATTTAAGGAAACATGCCTATGTTTCCAAATTGTTTAAGTCACCATAGATAACTTACTTTATAATACCCAGGGAAAATGTGTTTCCGTTTATTTACATATTGAAACTGTCTGCAAATGTAGGTTCTTCAATGGGAAAAATGTAGCCTCTATATACTAAATAAATAATTAAACATATACAGTATATACTAAATATAATGTATATAAACATAGTATAAGCAATATGTAATGGGGTACGCAGCATATCACTTGGCAAATCTCTACACCTGAGGAGCCAAGAGTACAAAGGCACCACACCTTCTCAGTAATGAGTATGTTGGGTCAGCTCAACATTATATATACAAGCGAGGAAAAACTGCCACCAGGTATGAAATGAGTAGACCCTGTTTCAAGCTGAGCAAGTCGTGCTCCCGCCCTGGCCTTTCACTCACTACGCTTTCCTTCCTTCCTCCAACACCCGGGGCTATTGTGTCCTTCTTACTCGGCTGTGTCAAACACTTGAAAATGTCACAATGAAAGCACTTACAAAGCCTAACATCTCCCTAAATCCCATAATTATTCCAGGATACATAATGTACCTGAGCCGCAGCTGTCTGATGGGCACTGAGGGGATTCCACTGGATTTCGACATTCCCAAAATCAGCTTATGAAGACAGATCTCCATGATTGGCTAATAACCTGGAAGTAAGTAGTGCACTTAAGCCGGGAGAGATTGTTCAAGGGAAGAATATATCCGTTTTAACTACCACCGTCGTTCTTGGGTCGCCCTTTATTTTGGTGACGGATTTGATTGTCCCGGACTACAAAAGGGTAACATTTTCAAACCCCCCCTTCATTCTTCATTTCAAGTTTCTCTGAAAACACCCCATATTTCATGTCCTAGGCCTATATCACCAATCCCTTAAATGCACGATTACAGCCCTCAACACCGACCGCCAGTGTTATGCACCCTACCCTTCTGTGCCTTCCAGAGCCCCTCACTCTAATCCCACACTCCAGCAACATCCTCTGTATTAAGCTGGAAGGAAAGTGGAGGTCTTTACTAACCACATTACTCTCACAAGACACCCAATCAGTCTCATTGATGAAAAACGCCCAGTCAACATGTCTTTTGCACCATCTGTAAAACTCTTCAATTTTAAGCCAACCACCATCTAGCTAGGGAAATGAAGGTAGCAAAGAATGAACGTTGGGGATTTGAACCTAAATGTATATGTAAGTATATGTTGTTAAGAGCAGAGAAAAAAAATGCAGAAGCCTGGCATAAAATGTGATGACTAATCTGACTAATTATTCTAAAAATTTTTTTTTTTAATTATTTAATAAATCAGTGGCCAAAGAAAATAAAGCAGAAACCACATTACATAGTCACGGGAAACCTACATAAGCATTTTAAAATAAGAAACAATATCCTAATGGGCATGCCTGAGCAAAAAGTGTGACACACAGAGACCATTTTTCTAGATAATAGCCTATCATGCAGGATACAATTTGAATTTAAAAAATGCAATTTCCACCTTGAAATGAACAAATGATTACAATTTCTATACAAATTAAGGCATCCAGGCTGTGCCTCAGTACTGTGGTGGGCCATGAAACTTGACATAATTACCATGAAATACATTTTCAAATATGTGTATTTTGTCCATCATTTCAGAACATGCCCCGTTCTGTCTATTGCAAGCTTGTGATCTCACCTTCTGTTGTTGATACAAAAGAAAATAAGAAAAAAATCATACAAGATGAAAACCCTTCAACAGATGAGATAACAGTTTAGAGAAGTGGAAAGTCAAGACAAACAGTCAATTGCTGTGGTTGAGACTGGCAGATCTTACAGATATCTCTAAAAGACAAATTATGGCTTCTTATCATGGGAATCACATTTAATGGTTATCTGCTCAGATGCTTCTCTTCTCGTTCCGCCTGTTCCCCCCACCCCCCAACAACTTCTCTCAATCCACACCAAAGGAGTTGTTTATACCTGATAATGAATCTGCCTGAGAAGAAAATTTGTTAACTTCTGCATTTTGGGTATACATAGTCTGAGCAAACTGGGAGCTTTTCATTTAACTCTGGAGATACAGTACATATCCCTGTAAATATAATGAACATGTGAACTGAAACAAGCTTAATTATGGTAATTACATTTCAACATCCAAAATACACTTTTATAAATATCGTATGAATGTGTTTTTGTTAAATTTAATGAAATAATTTCTGTTACTTGTCCACTGATGAGGCAGGTATTGTGACGCTATGGTTTGATACTGTTCCTTTATCTCTGGATGTTCACCTACAGGTTATTTTCTTTCCTCTTCAATCTCCGCTGTCTTTCTGTCAGACAGGCGTAAATCACATCTCAGCACTTGACCCTATAATGCTGGAGGTCAGCAACACACCGCTGGTTGATTTCACACCCTGGATGAGAAGGAAATGAAGAGTGGGGCCCTCTGAAGCGGTGGTTTGTGGGGGAAGTGGCCACGCCGCAGGCGTCCTTAGAGCAGCACTCCCTTTTCACTGTGGGGCCACAGGTACAATGGACTAATCTGAAGAGCTGCGAAACAGAGAGAAGCAGAGGCAATCTGAGAAGGCCAATGTTTGAACTCCAGCTCAGCAGAAGTTTTGCATAGAAGTAAATGGACCTTCAGTTTTCACCTACATTCTAATATTTCATAGTGATCAAATTTAAATGACTGCCGAACAGAAAATTAAGTGGCTACTTTTACAGCTTAGAAACAATAGTTCCAAAATATATACTTTTGGTGGAATGGGGTTCTGCCAGCAGCCATCATGCCTGGAACTCTGGGCCTTGCTGCACCCCTACTGTGTCCCCCTCATCCTTATCCTAGAACCCACCCACCCCGCGGCCCTTCATCTCCATGGGTTAGCGGGCACAGCTGGAGAGTAGAATTTATGCATTACTAAGATGGTGCGGCAGCTAAATGAAAATCTTAATTACATTGCTAAAGTGTTACTAATGACATGTACCTGCCACAAGGCAACCTTAAAAAATCGAATATGACACACTTGAATTGAAAATCTATTTTGCAGCACTGCCCCCCTCTGACCGCCCTGCTCTTCTACTCCATTCAAATGTTTCTCACCTTCACCCCACCCACTATAGAGCTCTTGAAAACAAATATTTACTGTTCTGTCGCCATTATGTCCAACCAAGTCTTTTGCGCTGTCTATCAGCACCCCAGTATCTGTTGAACATTTGGATTAGTTTAAAATTGGACTGCAAACATAACAGGGGTGGAGGAGGAGGTGAGGTGGAATTAGTGATGAAGAGGGTGAAGGAGTTCTGTTTGGTTGCCAGGCAACATCAATCCACTTCAGAGGGGAGGCAGAGAAAATAAAAATGTAAAGTCTACTGGTGTTTACTTTCAGTGACACTGCCTGTCAGTACAGCATTAAGCTGGCTACAGTTTGGATAAAGGGGCAATGCAGCTAAAAACAGGATTAGTCAGTTATTTTATGAGGTCAACATAAAGCTCAGAAATTAAAAAAATACAGATATTATGATATAGAGCTATTTAAAAAAATCTACGTATGAAAGTATCAACCCATTTTGTTTAGGCAACCAAGTTGAGAAAATATAAAAAATATGAAACATTCTAAATCCAAAATAAATCACAAAACAAAAAGATGTAAAATGAAGACATCAAAAAATGTACACCACACAGCAATATAATAAAAAGAACAATTAACTCCCAAATCACTCACCAAACCATAATCAAAACCTAAACCATAATTACTCATAACATTCAAAAAGGCACTTTAGGGTTTCTTCCTTCTACTTGAATGGAAGTAAGAAAAAATAATAACACATTTTTAGAACACTCAAAGATACAACTAGAGGCCTGCATTGTCACTCAAGCGCTTTTCACAACCTGCCATCTCAGAAATCTGGTTGCAGACGTTAATAGCTTCTTTTTTCTGCCCGGCTCACATAGTGTATCCACCGTTCCCTTAACATTGAATTTGCAAACAATGCTTCCAATGGTGTCTCTGGGAACATTCAGTGCCTCCACTCTCTTTTTGTATCCTGTTCCTTGTTTGTGAAGGGTGTTTATCTCTTAAAACATTTTTGGACCATTTTTTGGACCAATGTTTCTCACACACAGACAAACATGACATTCAACAAACCCCTAGCCAGTTCAGATATTTCAGATGTTCCAGCTCAAGCACACCTGTTAACGAGGCACACAAATGTAACAGGGGAGGTCTAACTTAAATGAATTAGAATCTGTTGTTAATCAACTTTGCCAGAATATGGTTTACTGTTACTATTTTTTGTTGTATTGTATTTGGTACAAGGTAGTCAGCTGCGATCCCACCAATTATAATTCACATAATTATGCCTACAATGTGTTCTGTCAATGTCACTGTCAGGGTAATGTGGTTCCTAAGCAACCAATGGTCAGAATCGAGGCAAACAACGATCACAACTAATCAGAATAACTTTACTTGTCACTTGTAATATCAATCAAACAATAGACCAGGGTTCATGAACTCCGGTCCTGGAGGGCCGAAATACTTCTGATTTTTGTTCTCTCTTCTAATAAGGGACCGTTTATACCTGTGGAAGCAGGTGATTGCAATTAACTACTAAAATAAAAAATCTGAAGTGTTTCGGTCCTCCAGGACACGAGTTAATGACTCCTGTAGGAGACCAATGAATGAATGAATGAATGAATGAATGAATGGAACAGGTAGGAAATGTACAGAAATAGTAGAGGGACAGTGTTGGTTGGAAAAGGATAAATAAATAGGCTAATTTGTGAGGGATCCTGTTTATCATATGTTGTCGTCTGGCATTCGATGGCTGGCTGTTTCACAACTGTGGGTAAACTTGAAAGCATAGCCTAGCCTACAAAGTGAAACTTTGATATACTGTTTGATACTGGTTCATTTGAACTCTAAACAGATTTGCAGTTAATGTACATAAATGCATTTAAACATTCAGAAGTATCTTTTTGCATTGGCTGATTAGCATAAAAACTTCTAGTGATGATTGGTTAGGGTACTGTCCATGCGCACATGGCTAATTTGCATATAGGATTGTAGATGCCTCCTTGATCAGATGGGCATTGCATCACTTACCAATCCCATTTCCTCTTTTTGCCAAACTATCTACAAAAGTTGGAAACCTTTGAACTAACATTCTGATATGCTTGTTTTGTCATTTTTATCAGCTACATGTCCAGTTTTTTTCTCACCCTGGACACATGGCCAATTTGCATAAAGTCTGTTTTCTGAATGTGAACCTCATCTGCATCTTGTTTCATCATGTTGTTGCCTTCCTCTAGATGCTGTTGTGTATTTTAATGCATTTACTCATCAAATCAATTTACTCTCTGAAAAATGTGTTGAATGGAGCATAGATTTTAATGTCTTAAAGCCGAGATTCCCCTGCAGAGCAAGCTCTTGATTATCCCATGAACACTGATTTAGTTTTAAACTTCTGACTAAAATATTTATTTTAGTAATTTTGTATATTTTAAATGACAAAAACGCAAAACATTTTAGTCATGTTCAGACATCTATTTCAGTGATTCTCCCTTTGTTGTGTTAAATAGTTCAAACACATTTTCAACATGAAGTTTACATCATATTTTAATATACATCGAGGAGCCAAAACATTAAGGCCAGTCACAGGTGAAGCAAATAGCGTTGATCATCTCTTAACAAGGGCATATGTCAAGTTCTGGGTAGATTATTTGGCAAGTGAACAGTTCACCTAGTCAATGTGTTGGATGTAGGAGAAAGGTGCAGGAAAGACCTGAGTGACTTTGACAAGAGCCAACTTATGGCCAGACGACTGTCAAAGCATCGCTGAAATAGCAAGGCTTGTGGGGCACTCCCAGTCAGCAGTGGTGAGTACCTACAGACAGTGTTGCCACTTATTTTCAATGGAAAGTAGCTAAAGCCTGCTCAAAAAGTATCCAAATGTCGCTAGATGACGTCATAAGCTAATTAACATCTTTGTGACGTCATTCCGTCCACTGAAATAGGATTCTGCACACAACAGAAAAAGGAATGAACAGCTGTTTAAAAATCTCTTGTGATTAAGTGCATGAAAATAATAAACGGTCAAATTAAACTCTTTAAATTTAAAACAAAAGGGAGCAAACAATAAACAGTGTCTGACCAGTTCTTCTGGAGTACTGTAGGAAGTCGGTTCCATGTTCATCCTTGTCACGAGTATAGGGTGTGTGTGGAGAGAGTTTGTTAATTTTTACTTATAACACGTCCAGAAAGCAGTACACATAGAGCTGAATGGTAGACAGTAAGCAAGGTTGCACAACGGTATGATATTGGTGAAACTAATGCTTACAGAGACATGCACCAGACACAGTACGCAATTATCTCTACTATAATGATAGGAGTGCACAACGTATTTATCTAGCACTATGCTCTGTCGCGGCATAGAATGCCTCAAACCAATATGAAGAGTGTACGCTTTAAACTCTCAAGCTACACATAATACTCTACACCAGGGGTGCCCACACTTTTTTGCATGATGATCTACTTTTAAAATGTTCAACTCAATGAGATCTACCAACTTAAAAAGAGTTTATTTTAAAAAAACACACTTCAAATGCTTGTTGCTTCTAATGCATGTATCTCTATGTGGAATTCTTCATCTAGAGAAACGTTAATAAATGTTGATTGTTGATTTTCCATTTTAACA
>JACXGM010031033.1:0-13089 GCA_016801145.1 Umbra pygmaea
CTAGATCTTTCTAACAAGCATAGTGAAACCCTAGGTCTTTCTAACAAGCATAGTGAATCCCTAGGTCTTTCTAACAAGCATAGTGAAACCCTAGGTCTTTCTAACAAGAATGGTGAAACACTAGATCTTTCTAACAAGCATAGTGAAACCCTAGGTCTTTCTAACAAGCATAGTGAAACCATATTTTTTTTCATTACTCATTTCTAAAAGTAAAAAATATAGGTTTTCCAAAAATGTAATCTTTCAAAAGGTACTGTGGAACTTTGTCCATCACTGACTTTTGCCCATTCACTTTTTAAAATGGAATTCTCTTTCTGAGTTGTGGTTGTTTCACCTAGTTTCTCTTAAATGTATACACTCACTGTTAGTCGCTCTGGATAAGGACAGCTGCTAAATGACTAAAATGTAAATGTAAATTAATATTTCTCATAAAAACTGATGCAGCCACTCTCCTCTATGTTTAACGAAAACATTATGGCAGGCATTCTATTAAAATTAGTTGATTGAATGTAAATGTTTTTTTTTCCTCTGTGTGCTTTACATGACAAGATGTGCTGCACAGTTTGTGCCATCTGCAGCTTTTCTTATTATTCCTTTGTCACACATCATCACAGAATCAGTAGACCAGGGCCAGAATAACTCATAAAGCAGATCTGGGTCAAACATGCAGATCATATTTTTATAACAGAATACTTATCCTATACTACATACCTCAACACTTCTAACCATCTTTACAACAGCTTTGTTGAATATGAGAAAGGACATGTTGTATAAAAGATCTGAGAAATGTATTGCAAAATATAATTGCTACAAGGATACAACTGGGAAGACAGCAGATGCAGACTAATTCAGGATACATTTAACTCAAGGTTAACTGAATACATTTTTATTACAAGATTTCACAATCATTTTTCGTAGCCTAACAGTCCCAATGAATCTAGCGTGGTCCAAAATCAACAAGATTTTGGTGGTGTGTGTGAGAAAGCAGTACAATTACAAAAAAGGTATCTGTCTCTGTGGCTATAATACTGTACAGCAGCTGTTGTGCACCGGTGAACTACTGTAGTTATGGTTAATATGAACTATATAACCTGTACATTATACCCATGTGGCAAGTACCATGCATGATTCTGATAGGCTGGCTAGTTAGAAGCTACCCAATCGGCTTTAGCTATGAACGTCTAGAACCGTAGGCCTTCAGATAACGTCTAACTGGGTGTGGTGACAGCTGTCCGAGTGATCTTATTCCATTTCAGAAACCTCGCCCAGTTCATACTGTACGGGGTGACATAATGTAGCAGTTATGGGACTCATCACTCGATTCACAGCCACTAGCACTAAGCAGGCAAACCATTCAGACAGTTAGGAACTCTTATCCTTATTCTGGTGATATGTTCCATTATTTATTATCTAGCTTGTTTGTGTTCATAGATATTGTTATCTATTCTATAGCTAATCTGTATTGTAGCTGGCTAGCATTTCTATACTGGGCAGTTCTCTACTGTTAGCTATTACCTTTACTCCTCGAAGAACCCGTACTCTGTCCTCATCATCCACTTCAAAAGACACTTTCCTGGTCACACTTTGACCGGATCCCATCTTCCAAATATTTTAAATATGACTAGTGTTTAATTCGCAGGTGATTGCCACTGTTTGACATCTATTTTGACAGATTGAACGAGAGAGAACGAATCACAAAAAAGTAACGTAAATGGATGGGCTAGTATTCTTGATCGCAATAGGGAGATAATATCATGTGATCCAATTGAATTTGAGCATGTTAGAAATGCAGCGAGATGTTTGATGGGAAATGCAGTTTAATTTGGTTAAATTGCGAATTTATTTGTTATTTGTCACTAGAGGGCACTGTCTT
Source organism: Umbra pygmaea (assembly GCA_016801145.1). Taxonomy (NCBI): domain Eukaryota; kingdom Metazoa; phylum Chordata; class Actinopteri; order Esociformes; family Umbridae; genus Umbra; species Umbra pygmaea. Next base: position 1,874 of record JACXGM010031033.1, read on the forward strand.
CAAGTTTAGCAAAATTGTATGCAGTTTGTACAATACAGTCGTGGTCAAAAGTCTTAAAGGTACAATATGTAATGTCAATCAAAACAATATCAAAATACATACTTTGCATTAAAAGCAAACATCACTAAACATATATTATATATATTTCTTTGTTGTGTACTTACATTATCATAAATGTTTCCACTAACTTTCAAATCCAGAGAAATTTGTAATATAATTCGAAGACACGGGACGTTTCATTTTGTCGCCCGTAAATGGTGTCATATAACCTGTGACTGCTCTAGTTGTTCTAAGCATAGATATCCATAATAAAGGCTAGATGACTTAAGGCGGAGTCTCTAACGTCATCACCGGTGGCCATCTTGTCACAGGCAAGCTTGGTGGACTCTATGGTACCTGATGTAAGGCGAGTGATCACAAATACTCTAATCTCGCTGAAATCTTGATGGATTTACAAACGGTTTAGTTTCTTACAAATGTTAATAACGTGGCTATTATTCTGGATGCTTTATATAAAATATGCAATTTTTTCAAAAAATATGCAGTGTCAACTATATCTCTGACATTTTTAACAAACCAAACCGTTTTAAAATCGGTAGAAAATTGAGCAAGTTATGGTTATTTGAAAGTACATGCACCATTAACACACAATGTTATGAGTAAGCGAGCTGTCTGTGGCAAGATGGCCGCCAGGTGCGGACGTCGACCTCCATTGGCCAGCAGCGCGGACGAGAGATCTAGCCTTTATTATGGATATCTATGGTTCTATGTTCCAGGGAGCCGCCAAACATAACGTAAATAAAGTTATATTTTTTTAACAATATATTACTTTGTCAGTGAACATTTTTTCTGCTGGAGACGCTAGATTGGAAGGTTGTCATTGACGACGATAACAAAACCCATGATCCCACGCAACCTCCCGACATCATCCAAATACATCTTTTGCTATTGTTTTGATTGAGAGCCCCCTGGCGGCCAAAAATTACATATTGCACGTTTAAGAGTGCCACAAGTATTGGTCTCCACAAAATTTGCTACTTCATATATAATATTGTATAACATTGACATTCAGTTTATGCAAAGACTCAATATTTGCAGTGTTGACCCTTCTTTTTCAAGACCATTCCACCCTGACATGCGGTCAATTAACTTCTGGGCCACATCCTGACTGATGGCAGCCCATTGTTGCATAATCAATGCTTGAATTTTGTCAAAAGCTGTGGGTTTTTGTTTGTCCACCCACCTATTGAGGATTGACAACAAGTTCTCAATGGGATTAAGGTCTGGGGAGTTTCCTGGCCATGGGACCCAAAATGTACATGTTTTGTTCCCTGGGCTACTTAGTTTTAACTTTTGCCTTATGGCAAGTTGCTCCATCATGCTGGAAAAGGCATTGGTCATCACCAAACTTTTCGTGGATGATTGAGAGAAGTTGCTCTTGCTCAATCTACATTGGTTCCGGTTCTGATATAGAGTCTGTCAGTATGGCTCAGAGGCTTCATGCCCATTGAAACTGAAGGGGCACGCGCCCCCTCTGATTTTTTAGCCGAGTGGACTTTCCTTTTAATATCACTATTTGTGGGCACCTGTTTCCGTGTGTTGTGCACACTGTGCCCCCTTAAAAAAAATATTGTGCCACATGGAAGCCCCATTGTTGTTTTTCTTAATGTGTTTGTTTGTTATTACCATTTTGTATGTAGTCATTATGGTGGCCAACAGGGGCAAACGACCTGCAACTTGAAGAAAACACATGCAATTAGACAAAACACAAGCAAATTAAGAAAACATCTTCATTAATTTGACAACACATGCGCAGCATTCAGCAAATGTGCTGCAAATAGACACAACACAACCAAATACAGCAAATGCGCTGCAAATACATAAATGCGCTGCAAACATAAAAAACGCTACAAAAAAGCACACAAACGCCGAAAACACTTGAATCTGTGTATATTTTGAAAAATGAATGAACGAATGATACACAGATTCACATGCATCAAAAAACTCTACATCCAGTTTACAGAGTCAGGTATGGCTGCAGCCTGGAGCCTCCTATGTCATGCCCTCCCATCTCATGCCCTCCCGTCTCATGCCTAGGCGTGTCAAACGTAAAGTTCAAAAATATGAAATCGCGAATTATTTTCACATGTATATTCATATCAAGTCATATATGTAAATTCATGAGATTGTTTTTTGGAATCAATTGAAAATCGTTTAAATTGTTAAATTAACAAGTTTAGCCATGAATATTTTTTAACCATTAATTAATCATAAGCCTTACCCAAACACTTACTCTAACCTTAACCACTCTGAAACCTTGCTGTTAAGCCCATGTGAAATATGATTTTTACAAGTATAGCCATAATTATAGTTTAACCATATATTAACCATAAGCCTTACCCAAACCCTTACCCTAACCTTAACCACTCTGAAATCTTGCTGTTAGGCCCATGTAAAATACGATTTTTAATTTTTGACTTTTTAAAAGTATTTTATTCATTAGCATGATCGTCTGCATTTATCTTACAGACAGATATTTTTTTAAGTATTTTATTCATTTGTGTGATTGCAGTTACTGTTTAGTTAAAAAAAAAAAAGTAGGAAGAAGACATAGCGAACCAGATGTGAGCTTTTACTTTGAAAAGTAGAAGCTTGTGCACCGCACCAGGTGAGAGGGCATGAGACTGGAGGGCATGACACGGGAGGCTCCAGGCTGCAGCCATACACTCTTGAGTTTACACAACAGAAGTGTTCCGGGCCACAAGGGGCGCTAGTAGGTTGTTTTGTGTTTTATCTGTGGATTTTAGCCAAATTGTAGAAAAAGCAGCTAAAAGTTTATTGATGCTATTACTGAATTCACATTGAATTAGATTCATTTATTTTCCAAACACTTTTTATGCTTTTGTGAGCAACAGTTAAAAGGAAACATCTGTTAATTATTTTTCCACGCGTTCCGCCCGTTATTGTTATTGATTGTTATTGAACTTAAGAAGAACATGCAATACACAACAGAGGCACAAGAGGGAGGCATATACCACACATGGGGAAGGAACCTGAACTCCAAACAACACACACAGGGCAGTAACAATGAGGACACATGAGGAATAAATCTAACGAACTAAACCACCGTGTAAACACTGAAAGCAACAAGGGAGACATAAACACAAGAGACACTAAACAAAAGGAAGTCCATGTAACAGCCCACTAGGGCTGGATGTTACAGAAGCCCCCCTGAAAGCCCACAACACCGGGGTAAGCCAAACAAGGGGACCGGGGCAAGAAGGGCAGAGGGCGGCCCGGGGTCAGGAGGGACAGAGTGCGGCCCGGGGTCAGGAGGGACAGAGGGTGGCCCGGGGTCAGGAGGGACAGAGGGTGGCCCGGGGCCAGGAGGGACAGAGGACGGCCCGGGGCCAGAAGGGTCAGACAGGTCAGGCGGCCAGGGGCAAAGCAGTTCAGGCGGCCAGGGGCAAGGCAGTTCAGGCAGCCCTGGCGGCAGGGTGTCTGGGAGCCCTGGCGACAGGGTGTCTGGGAGCCCTGGCGGTGGCGACGAGGGTCCGGACGGGGGTCCTGGAGGACAGCGGCGTCGGCAACGAGGGTCCAGACAGGGGTCCGGAGGACAGTGGCGTCGGCGATGGGGGTCTGGATGGGGGTCTGGAGGACAGCGGCGTCAGAGACGGGGGTCTGGATGGGGGTCTGGAGGACAGCGGCGTCGGAGACAGGGGTCCGGACCGGGTCCGGACGTCAGCGCCGGGGGTCCGGACGACAGCGGTGGCTAAGACGAGGGTCCAGACAGGGGTCCGGAGGACAGCGCCGTCAGCGACGGGGGTCTGGATGGGGGTCTGGAGGACAGCGGCGTCGGAGACGGGGGTCCGGACCGGGTCCGGACGTCAGCGTCGGGGGTCCAGATGACAGCGGCGGCTGAGACGGGGGTCTGGACGACAGAGGCGGCTGAGACGGGGGTCCGGACAACAAGCCTCAGGCTAGCCCCATTAGCACCCAGGCTAGCATTATTAGCCCCGCTAGCTCCCAGGCTAGCTCAAATAGCTCTCCTCAGAGTCAGGTTCAGGGCAGGAGTTCCCAGATTAGGACCCCAGTCTGACTATCAGCCCCGAGAACACCCAGGCTAGCTCAATTAGCTCTCCTCAGAGTCAGGTTCAGGGCAGGAGTTCCCAGATTAGGACCCCCCATCTGATCAGCTCCCAGGCTGATGTCCGTCCTAGCTATCAGACTAGTCCCCGTCCTAGCTATCAGGCTAGATCCCCTAGTTCCCAGTTGCTCTACAGTAGCTCACAGGCTATCAGTACTAACTTTCAGGCTAGTTCTCGCCCTAGCTTTCAGGCTAGTTACCCTCCTAGCTCTCAGGCTGGCAACCCTAGACCCCCATTAGTTGCCCCTAGGGCCCCAGTAGTTGCCCCTAGGGCCCCCTTTCACATGATGGCCGCCAACTCAGTTCATTGGTGGTCCATTGAGGAGGAAGAGGAGGAGATGCCGGTCCTCATAGGAGGTTCACTCCCCAAGATGGCTGACCTCCACAAGATGGCCGACCTCCACAAGATAGCCGACGGGCCGCATTCTCTGCCAGAGCCTTTAGCAGTCTGCCCACAGACTCCAGCAGTCTGCCCACAGCCTCCAGCAGTCTGCCCACACCCTCCAGCAGCCTGCCCACCGCCACGGTCTCCGGCAGCAACATGCCCATTCGCCACGGTCTCTGGCAGCAGCAAGCCTACCGCCACGGTCTGCTCAGCCGCTGCTGTCGTCCGGACCCCCTGTTCAGCCGCTGCTGTTGTCCGGACCCCCTGCTCAGCCGCTGCTGTCGTCCGGTCCCCCTGCTCAGCCGCTGCTGTCGTCCGGACCCCCAGCTCAGCCGCCATCCGGACCCCCGTCGCTGACACCGCTGTCTGGACCCACGTCGCTGACGCAGCCGTCCAGACCCCCTTCCGCCAGGGCTCCCAGACCCCCCCCCGCCAGGGCTCACAGACACCGGGCCCTCTGTCCCTCCTGACGCCGGGCCCTCTGTCCCTCCTGACCCCGGGCCCTCTGTCCCTCCTGACCCCAGGCCCTCTGTCCCTCCTGACCCCGTGCCCTCTGTCCCTCCTGACCCCAGGCCCCTTGAACTGCCTGACCCCGGGCCCCTTGAACTGCCTGACCCCGGGCTCCTTGCCTTTCCTGTTTGTGGTGCCTCGCCCCTTTTCTCACTGCTGGGGCTTCCGAGGCCGCCGGCTGTGATCCTTCAGCCCTTCCTTTGGTCTGACCACCCCGGTGTGGTGGTCCTTTTGGGGGGGTTCTGTAACATCCAGCCTAGTGTAGGCTGGCGTTTATAGGAACTGAGAAAGGGACTCTATATATGTTGGTTAATTTTGGTTGGATTTGTCTTCCTCCTGGGTCCCATCAGTGCATTGCATGTAGTTTTCAGTTCTGCCTTATTCCCTGTGTTTCCCCTTTTATGTTACGCCTCTCTCTGATTACGATTGTGTTCAGCCGTTTCCGGTTAGTTTGTTTTGAGTTCTGCATTTAAACAACCTGGTAGCTATTGTTCTCTACATGAGGCTGTCACTACATGTCTTATATGTTTCGGTACCTGTGTTACATGGAGTATATTCCAGGAGCTACAACCAAGTGAGTGTCAATTGTGTGTTGCCATAAGTGTAAGCGTTGCAGTCGCTAGTGTATATTCAGTGTCCGTACTGCTGAGAGTACGAGGAAATATTGCCTTGTTAGTAAGCGTTCGCTACCGCTATCTCTATTGTTAATGCTCACTGGAATCCCTGAGTAGGCAATCCCGGAAACATGTGTACAATAAACAATGATCTCTTGCATTTGACTCCCTTAGTGTCCCCCTCTATGCACACCATACGACAAGAACATGACACAACAAATCAAATGACTTCCACCTCCAAGGCAAATCCACCTGAATAACTATAAGTCCTATGAACATTTTTACCCTCCATTGACGCAACTCTCTCTCAAGGGCTCTGGTATTACCGAATGATATTTTTTCTTCATCGAGAGTACAGATATGGAGATATTTCACTCGGATGATACTCATGCTTGGAAAAAGTACATTATCTGTACCAATACTTGTTTCAGCCGACTGAGCAGAGTTATTCACTAATCCCTAGTTGTTGACATGCAGATATTTAGAAGGCAACATAAATAAAAAATCAACCAGTCTGTTAAAACAATTTAACAGACCAGTTAATCAACATACCAGTTAAAGTGTTTGAACTGGTTTGACAGGTTGGATATGGTTCAGTTGCTGGAGGCAGCATGTGAAACAACTCACATCTATTTTTAACCTTCATAATTGGCCTTAAAGGAGCCATTTCCTGTTTTTTTAATAAAGACAACAAACTTTTGTTTTATTTCAATTATGTATTCTTAGATCTTTCCAATTTTGATATATGTACAAGGAACTTAGACATGTGTGTCAAATTATTTTTGTAAACCTGGAAAACAGATGATCATCAATGACGTGGGCGACAGGGGCAAACGCCCAGCAACTTAAAGAAAACATGCAAATAAACAAAACACAAGCAAATTAAGAAAACATATTCATTATTGGACAACACATGCACAGCATTCAGCAAACAGGCTGCAAATACACACAACAAAACCAAATATATGAACGTGCTGGAAATATAGAAACGATGCAAATAGAAAAGCACACCCCAAAAACTCATGCATCAAAAAAACGCTACATCCAGGTTACACAATGGAAGTGCTCCGGACCACTAGGGGGCGCTAGTAGGTTGTTTTGTGTTATCTGTGGATTTTAGCCAAATTGTAGAAAAAGCAGCCAAAAGGAAACATTAGTTCATTATTTTTCCATGCATTCTGTCCTTGAGAGTTATTGTTACTGATGTAAATTAATATTGATTGGTGCATCATCGTGCCCATTCTTCAGTCTCCCTCCTTTTTTTTGTATTTTTTTATTAAAGAAAATGTACCGAAAAATCATTGGAATATTAATATTATTTCAGTTTGTAAATGATACATAATATTTGCCAAATAGCATGGCAGCATTGTAATCAAGTTTAGTTATTCAACAGTTCAGCTAAAGTAAAACCTGAATTTACTGCTTTACGCATGAGCAAAGGACTACACTTGTTGTTAAATGTGCTATTCGTAGAATTTTGGGACGTAACATTGGTTCTACATTTTCTTTTAATTTATTTTTAAATAAATTTATGGAATATGGGATAATGATTCCCTCCAGCAGAGCTACCCAAACATGTACCTGGAGATCTACTGTCCTGTAAGTTCTCTCCAACATTCCTTGAGGTCAACCTATTTTAGTTTTAATTTAGCTAAATTAGAAAATGTTGTGCTTAATTAGGGTTGAAGAGAACACAGTAACAGTGTTGGGCAGCCCTGCCCTACATTATGCAGGTCTTTGTTCCACACAAAGGCACACCCTAAAATGCATTATTTAAATCAAAAGACAGACACAGAAATGCACATTGACAAAAATTGTAGAAGCACAACTTGTCATGTCCTCATTGTAATTCCAAATGACAAAATAAGCACTGCAGTGTAGAGCAGCCCTATTTAAATCTGAGACTTATTTACACCTGGTACACCAGGTGGATTAAATTAATTATAAGGTAGAAAACCAGCAGGCTATAGCCCTCGTAGGGTAGGAGTTGAATACCCCTAGTCTAGGAATAATTATCCCATCGAAATCGCTTCTCCAGATTATTTTAATAACAAGAAATGTAGTTTGTACATCTTTTGTAAGCTAATCACTGAGAAGTAGTGTCAGTTTCACAGTCCAAAATTCTACAGAGAGAAATTTTAAGCTACATAAGAGGTTATTGTTATTCGCTCATTAAAAATATGAACTTGTGTTGCCATCAATACATACAGTATACCAGCATCTTTGCCATCAAACTTACTGTACAGCCTTCCAAACTGTCAATATCTAAGCTAATATCTAATGAGAATGCAATTTACAGCTCTGGACAAAATTGCCTTATTCAAGGTCTGAGAACTCTGCATCTTTTTATTATTTTGACTGGATGTAATTTTCTGAACATAAATACTCAATGAAAATACAATATGTTGTGTTTAGAATTTGGGAGAAGTGTTGTCAGTACTTTATGGAATAAATCAAATGTTCAAACACATACCTATCAATAGTAGTTGTCTCTTAAATTTTACAAGAGCTGTATCATTTTTGACAACAGTTATTCTTAATTAAATGCTTAGGATAACAAAATACAAAATGATATTTAAAGCTGTAATTCATTGGATATAACTAATAAACTTAATGTTATACAAACATATTATTTATCTGAATATCCTGATCCATCTCTGGAGCTGAGGGTCCCACCGGCTAGGGGTACATGTGCCTGACCACTTTCTCATTGATGAAAGGCTCATCTTGTTGGACACAGAATGTGATACTTTGCTGGGGGCTGGCGTGATATCAGCATCGCCTACATGATGGAGAAGGAGCTGTACTGTACCTGTGAAAACATATAAGACAATGTTGTATTTCCAATTAATTTAATGTGATTTTGAAGCCTGGCACACTCACTGGTTCTGTGAACATGAAACAGAAGTTAGCGTAGAGTCTCTAGATTTTCTCTCCAGTGGTCATTTGAGTAGTTATTATATAAGCAATAAGGCATGGTGGGGTGTGTTATTTGTTCACTACACCAGAGCTAAGAGCTGTTCATATGTACAATGCTTTGCAGAGTGCCTAGAGTAAGCACTTAGCCATGGTATATTGGGAATATATCACAAACCCCCAAGATGCCTAATTGCTTTCATGAACCGGTTTCTGGTGCCTGGACAAAATGACTGGATAAAGTGCTTAGCCATGGTATACTGGCAATATATTATAAACCCCTGAAATGTTTAGTAACAGTTGGCACTCACCTTCTAGAGAAGTAACAGTAGGCTGCTGTTTCCATCCAGGCACAGTGAGGCTTTTGGGTCACCCTCCATGATTGCTTGACCTAGCTCTTAAAGAAGTTTCAATCCACTTCAGGTTTTAAATGACTGCCACCATCCACTGGAGATCTGGGGTGCATCCAGGCACGTCTGGTGTAACTGCTGTTAAATTAAAAAGAGAGAATTAGGCGAGAGTAAATACATCCAGAATCTAATTCTGTATTTTTGGGGGGTAAAAAATGAACATGCCTAGCTGCCTTGGTATTTCTTAATTACACTTCTGAAGGACAGGAAGCGGTTTGCAATAGGTTTTTAACATTCTCACCCAGAACTGACCAAATGTAGGGATGCAATGTTTTTTGTACAAATACAATTAATATCAGATTAAATTATAAAAATGAGGCTTTGTACAGGGATTGAGGCACGTTTTGTCACACTAGGTGTTACATGTAGCCCATTTCAAATGAAAACACCTGGGGCCTCATTTATAAAACTTTGCGGTGGAGCTTTGCATCAGAAGTGGAGTACGGACGAAATGTAGGACGTGTGTACGCAAAGAAATATTCAGATTTATGAAACTGTGCGCACGCACGTCCTACGCCGTTTTCCCTTTATAAATCAAAATCAACTCTAATATGTGGCGCAGCTTTTGCGGCTACATGTCACGCTTATATTTGGCCATAAATAGTCAATGAAACGACCCAAAATTAATTTTTGAGAAATCATGGCAAACACAGAGAAAAACCAAAAAAAGCAACTTCACTCAATGTGAAGTAGAACATATTGTTGGCGAGGTGTAAAAGAGGAGGAAAGGTTGTTTGAAGGGCACAGTATGCCTATTACCAATGCCGAAAAGGCGTTGGATTGGCAAAAGGTTGCAAGACGCTGTAAGAAAGTCAGACCATGGCCGAAATAAAGAGTGGCCAGATATCAGCCGATGTCAAAGCGTCTAGCGCTTCATCGCAAAAGTGTGTCTGCCATGGATGGGGGAAAATTGGTTACATTACAGCAACATGTCTGCATCACAAATTATTTTGACATTGGTGGAATGAAAAGGCTTTTGATTAATGAAAGCATGTTCATTCTCATTCGTTGCCCTTATGGCAACATGAGTGCAGTCAATAACACCGATTACATTTGGGAAACCGGACATAGCTGCAAATTGTGCTTTTTGTTTGCCTATTCACCCGCAGTATACAGAAACTTCATGTAATTATGCGACAAACCTATTATACCGACTAACACGCCTGGAATAACCCGGCTAAGGGTTGGCTGAGATATCCCTGACCTGTCAGTCATATCCATCTGGAAAGTAGTCACCAGAAATCCTGTTATGAGTGCTATGAAAGGCGCCAATATTATTATCTTCTAACAGTGCAAGATCAGCTATTGTGCGTCATTACACATTGTGATGGCATGGCTTTTTATAACCATCCCATGGTAATCTACAGATGTCGGTATTAATCTAATTGTAAATGGAAAATAGTTCTGCACGAATAGAATTTATTTAAAAATAAAACGAACAAAATGCATATTAATGAACACTATGTTTCTGTATCTGATTATGACATTTATACTATGAAAACAATATGCCCCAAGGGACAATAAAACTATCTATTATCTATTTATTTTCTATCTATCATCATCTATTTATCTATCTATCTGCACCCCTAGACAGAGACATTAACAAGAATATCAGTTTTAAAAACGGGATTTTGTTCTGTTTACAGTATTAATTATGAGGATGAATTACATAACATGCCAATATAATTCCAGAATATATTTGAGTGTTCTATTTGTAAATATGTGCAATATGTGCTTCCTTTGCAGTTACTTTACAATCTTGTTTTATATTGTTTATAAGCCAGCAGCATAGAGCCCTGTATTGCCCTGCTGGTTTGCTTCTAAAGCTAAGCAGGGTTGGGCCTGGTTAGTCCCTGGATGGGAGACCAGTGCTGCTGGAAGGGGTGTTGGAGGGCCAGTAGGGGGCACTCTTCCCTCTGGTCTAAAGATCAATCCAATGCCCCAGGTTGGTGACGGTGACATCTGCCCTGCTTAGCGTGCCGTCTTTCCGATGGGATGTTAAATGGGTGTCCTGACTCTCTGTGGTCATTAAATATCCCATGGCACTTATCGTAAGAGTAGGGGTGTTAACCCCGGTGTCATGGCCAAATTCCCAACCAGGCCTCAACTCAATCATGGCCACCTAATAATCCCCCTCCTTCTTAATTGGCATATATAACTACTCATCTCTCCACCTGATAGCTGATGTGTGGTGAGCGTTCTGGCGCAAAATGGCTGCCGTGCATCACCCAGGT
>JACXGM010031034.1:0-13089 GCA_016801145.1 Umbra pygmaea
AAGTGTTTTAAGTTGCGTTAGACAGCCAATCGCCGGTGACTTTGTCATTTTACGCAAGCATGCTAAATGATTATTGGATCACAGACGCTTTGGAACCGAAAATTGGCACCGAAAAATAAATACTTTTTCGATACTCGATAGTATCGACGTATTTCGGTCGGTGCCATAAAAGTATCGATGTTCGGTGCCCAGCCCTACTATTGGGTACAGTGAACTCTTTGTCATGTTCAAGAAACCAATTTGAGATGATTCAAGCTTTGTGATATGGTGCATTATCCTGCTGGAAGTAGCCGTCAGGATGGGTACATGGTGGCCATAAAGAGATGGACATGGTCAGAAACAATGCTCAGGTAGGCCGTGGCATTTAAACAATGCCCAATTGGCACTAAGGGGCCTAAAGTGTGCCAAAAAAACATCCCCAAAACCATTACACCACCATCACCAGCCTGCACAGTGGTATCATGGCATGATGGATCCATGTTCTCATTCTGTTTACGCCAAATTCTAACATCTGAATGTCTCAACAGAAATTGAGTCTTCTGCTGTTGTAGCCCATCCGCCTCAAGGTTGTGTGTGTTGTGGCTTCATAAATGCTTTGCTGCAAACCTCGGTTGTAACAAGTGGTTATTTCAGTCAAAGTTGCCCTTCTATCAGCTTGAAGTAGTCGGCCCATTCTCCTCTGACCTCTAGCATCAACAAGGCATTTTCGCCCACAGGACTGTCGCATACTGGATGTTTTTCCCTTTTCACACCATTCTTTGTAAACCCTAGAAATGGTTGTGTGTGAAAATCCCAGTAACTGAGCAGATTGTGAAATACTCAGACCAGCCTGTCTGGCACCAACAACCTTGCCATGCTCAAAATTGCTTAAATCACCTTCCTTTCCCATTCTGACATTCAGTTTGGAGTTCAGGAGACTGTCTTGACCAGGACCACACCCCTAAATGCATTGAAGCAACTGCCATATGATTGTTTGAGTAGATCATTGCATTAAGGAGAAATTGAACGGGTGTTCCTAATAATCCTTTAGATGAGTGTATATTAAGCCAGCCACAATAGGCTTAAGTCACAGTAGTGTATTGCTAGTCTTGCATTGTTTTCAAAATAAAGGCAGTACTGTACTGAAAATATTAAAATCTTTTTGAAAGTGTAACACTGAACCAAATTAGAACGGTGTTTGTTTTTCATTGGTTTATCAAGTGTTTATGGAATAAATAGGCGATGGAAATGGGTTTTTCAAATAAATAAAGCCGCAAAGATTACAGGACAGATCAGTTGTTTGGTCGTATTGCATTGCACATCAATTCTAACTAATTTAAACTTCATGAAATGGATTTGCAAAAGACTGCATTATCTACACAACTTGCCCTGGAGCCGTGAAAAGCACTTCTGCACCAGCAGGGAGAAATTCATCTATTGGTGTAAAATAACAAATTTGGGTGAAAATATATGACAGAAATAATAAAAAATAATTGCCAATTATCCAAAATGATTTTGGTCTGCTCAAATAATTTCAATCATGTGATTATGTAATAATTGCCACAGGATAAGTAGGCCTAAAATAACATTATTTGTAAAACGGTTCATTGGGAGATGTGTTTTTTGATGTAGAACAGTTCAATTAATAGAGAATGCACTGAAATGCCAAGTCAACAACACCCAATAAGAGACTAGTGCAAACAACTGATTTTGAGAACTCCAATTTGTTTGACCCTATCTTGTCTTTGGTCACAGTAATTTTGAATGAATAAATTACACGTGTAGAAATCTTCGGGCCACCATTCCATCAGATCTCTTGTTATTGTGTTTTTATTTTGTGTCCGGTGTTGAGAAACAGCCCAGGGTTTAGTCATCCATCTCTAGGCATTACTGAATTTATTTTAGGGGTAGAGAGACGAAATCACACTACCTCATGAATTCCAACTGATGGCTTAATTTTCAGCACCCTTGGGGACAATGATGTTATATTTTTGATGTTGGTAAATATGTATTGACAGATTGAATATCGGGCATCATGTCTCTGAATAGTGGCAGTTAAAGTCTAAGCCAGCAGTTACAGTTAGTGGTTCCGCCTGCTAATCAAGGCCCTAGGGATGCACCCTGTACTAATTTGTATGCTGCATATTCAGGAGATAATTTGTTTCCAGAAGCTCTGGGGACAGTGGGGAGAGTTGTCTCTTTTGTGGCACAAATTTAGAATTTTGTCAGGCAATAGACTAAATTAGATATAGTCATTATTTGTACATTAAGTATATTTTTTGACTTGCGTTACAATTAATGCTCTGCCAGAGTGTGTGTAGTGGGCTGATCTCCTGACTCCGGTCTACACATGCCCCCTGCAACAGTTGGTTCGAGTCCCGGCTCGGCCGACTGCCCTTCCTCTCTGTATCCCCATACACCTCTCCCTAGCTTTTGCTTCCTCCTACAGATAACGCCCATGAAATTATTGCAAAGTTTTAACATTGTTTTGAATGAAATTGTTTCATGCTTTATAAGCTTATATTATAAAGCTATATTATTATGTTTATGAGAATGATTTTAACATTTTATAATCCAACATACTTGAATGCATGCCATTGATTTGAAAGCCTATTCATAGAATATAAATTTTCTACAAAATCCGACACAGTCACATCCAACTTAATCTATTGCCTGGTGTCACAACAACACCTTTCAACAGATCTTCTAACAGTTCAAGATGACCATATTTTTAGGCATTCATATTGTTCATCCAACCAGAAGCCCATCTGAAAAAGTTATTGAGGTGCCCAAGCTGCCTAAGGGAGTGCAATTATACTATCCCTACTCATTTTAGAGCGCTAACCCATGTCAAATGTACTCTGAGTATTCAACCTGTTTAAAATGCAACCTCCCCCTTCTCCATTGAGTCAACTGATTACACTGCTGTCTGCCTTCAGAGCGAGTCTGCGGTTTGAGTTATTGAAAATCACATGTACCAAGGGATTTCCCAGCCTCAGACAGCTAGTGGCAATGTCAAGGCACAATCCTTGATGCTATGACAAGTGTGCCTTGGAACGCTGCTCCACCTGGAAGGCCCAGAAATGTGATGATGACGTTATATGGTCTTTGAGTTCTAACAATTTTCAAATATCGGAGGCAAATCCTCTTTAACTGTACCTCTGTAGCAAACACTGACAAAATTTGGTAACACACCAAAGATGCCACTTCACAAAACTTGGATTGTTCAAGATTAGGACAGTGAATTTGTATTCAATGCTGTGGATACCATTTGGAATTTTGAATGTTTCTGCACTGAATTTGAAGTAAAAGTAGTTGCTAGAGTAGGGCACTTTGTGACCAGCATTTGCACAGGAACTGAAATTCAACGGATGCCTCTTGTCATATATGTTTTCTCATGTAAAACACTTGATTGAATAAATTGTGAAAACCCGATTACATTTGAAAAACATTCACTAGAGTCTGTTTTATCCAACAAAAGACTAGTTTTAGCAAAACATGAACATGGACACTGCCAATGTAATGAATTACGAGCGCTATTATTTTGAAACGGAAAATCAGAGTTTGTGTTGCCAGGCGAAGTTTCTTGCCTACTGTATAGCTTGGGCCAGAACAGAGATTACATGTCCTCGAGAATAGGCATGATCCTCCATGTTCAACTGGCTTTGAAATCTGCCGGCAGTCGTGAGTAATCTCCCCCTGGCATTCATCATGGGGCCACTAATGTAAATCGAAAGGCAGAGCTTAAATTTCCAGGTGTGTCCCTCTTTGGCTAATGTATTTTAAAGATGGAGGCGTAACATGGCTGCCGCAATTCGAGCGGCACCATCGTATGTATTCTGAATGGAAGATTCTACACTTACGAAAATACTTTGATTAGTTGGTGGAAGTAATTACACATGAATGAGCACATATGTTTGAAAGAACAAAGGTTTTTTGCTAACAATCAACAACAAAAAAATACACAATGTAGCTTTAAGCACGATATAGTGTCTGACTCACCAATCGGTAGATTATTTATACATAAAATCCATTCGCCGCTCTTTCCTCATGAAGATGTCACTCACAGCGTTGTAAAACTCGTCTTTAAGGGCCTTCAGTTTGTATAGTCTCTGGCTTTCAATTGACAGAATGGCAAGGGCACAAAGACGTACTTGCCCGGTCCAGGTCCGACTTGATGTTTTGATCCGTTTCGGGTAGGGCTGAACGATGTTGTGTTTTATCATCGACATCGCGATTTACGCATGTGCGATAGTCACATCGCCGGAACATGCGATGTGAACGAGGGTAGCACCCAATGACAGTATAGGTAGCACCATGGGTAACACGCAGTTTACACACGTTTGTTGTATGGTTTGTTGCTGGGGTGACATGCACGCTCCGCATGCCTGCACAGTGATTGGTTCGCTGTGATTGGTTCGTTGTGCCGCTGCTCACAGCCAACATTTTCTGTCACTGGCAGTCCTGTACTAGCAAAAGATGAAGAGGATATGCATTACGCAGGAAAAAAAGGATGGTTTTGTACCGAAAAGAAAGTCAAAATCTTTGGGACTATTTCGGCTACAAAAAGTAGGATGTTGAGCAAAAACAGGTACTTTGTCTGAAGTGTTATAAAGTTGTGGCCACAAAACAAGGAAAAACCACCCATTTGTCTGATCATTTAAAATGGCACAACAAAGCTCTTTACGACGAATACAAAATTAAATCTTGATGTCAATCAAAACAAAACACTATTGGCGATGCCTTTGCTAGTGTGACACCTTACCAGAAAGGCTGTCAACGACAGAAATAAATAAATGCAATAACGTTTCATATAGTAAAGATATGTTGCCATTACACGTCACATTTGCTTAGCCATGATTATGATGATTACCAACACTGTTTTACTTTGGCACTTTGGCTAAGAAAAGTTGACTTAAAAACAAAAGATTGTGTACAAAAAAGTTATTTCATAAAAATTATTTATTTTCAGTTATATTTCTATAAACCAATCAGGGAGTTGGTGTAAAGCTGCTGTTTTATATAAAAATGTGTACTGCTTTTCTGTTTACAGAGATCTGGTCTAATTTTGTAATAAAATATTAAGTGACCTTTTTGTCACTTGTAATGAAGCTTGTTTATTAGTAAAATTATTAATACCATGGAATGGTAATTATTGACTGTAGCCTTGATGGCTTGCAACATCGCAATATATATCATTTGGAAACAAAATATCACAATGTAATTTTTTTCCAATATCCTCAGCCCCAGTTTCAGGGTGGAAAAGGTGCGCTCCACAGAAGCTGTAGTGGCTGGTATTGTCAAGACCAGTTGCAGCAACGTTGCTTCAGGAACTGTTGCTTCCAAGTCATGTACTTTTAAAAAGTCCAGAAGCTGTGTTTGTGATTTGCCCCTTACGTCTTGTGAGCCATACAACCCCACAAGATCACTTTTCAGCCTGACGAAGTACCTTGCATACTTTGACAGCTTCTCCAGTTTGCTGTCATCAAACTGGAGCAACATCTCTTCAAACCTTTTGAAATCTACCAGTCCAATAAAATCGAGATCGGAAAAGTTATCCACAAACCTGTTCTTCATCTGAACATTGACATTGTCCAGAATGCAGTAGTAGATGCAAGCTTGTTCTGTTTTGTTTGACAGCCCATCTTGTGTCTCGCGGTGAACGAATCCCATCATATCTTTCCTTGAAGTGTGCATGAAAACAGTCAAAATCCTGTTGCTTGCTGTCCAACACTTTCCTTGTGTCTTTGATAGCCTGGAAAAATCCAGACCCAAATCCGGAGGATATATGGGTCTGGCTTCGAGTAATGAAAATGACCCAACTCGAGGGGCGGCACCAAGCATGCATTTGAAAATCTCAAGGTACGCAATTGGATAACACTACAACCAATCACCAGTGGTTTTTCGCTAAGTCCCTTTGGCGGAACTAACTGGTAGACAAAACTCTTGCCGTATCAGGTCGCAAAACAGCAAAAACGTCCTTTTATAAAAAAGGAACAATTCGAGCGCTGTCTTCTGTTCCTCTTTTAGACAAAAAGCCAAGTCTAACTCATTCATTGTAGTGGCCCAAGTCGTTTTTAAACAACTGGTGTTAATCCATTGCGATCGTACAATGTTTACTAATGACTTCGAGATCGCAGCGCTGTCGTGTCGTCATCTGTTTAACACACCTCTGGCACGTCAGATACACCGATGTGATTGGTTCAGCTCGTTTAGAAGGGCATAGTTAATGAGCAGAATTACTCGGTGCCAGAGTAACTTGCTGAGCAAATTCAAATTGTGCTCTCGCAAGAACTCTGGATTTCCAGGGTATGTCTTTGAAGCGATTAGAGGAGAATCCAATATCCATGGTTTTGGACTGATGAATGCTAAAGAGAGCATCAGTGTTATTGAAGATCCCTTCAAAAGCAATCATTAGGAAACAGGTTGATCGTTTTGAAAGCCACAACTCGAACCCAGCAGCCATTGCCAATTTGCCAATGTTTCACCTTCCCAGTTGTCGTGATTGTCTAAGATTACTCTGAACATGGAATGTAGATCTGGAAGGTGAAATAAAATTGCTTGGACCAGCCTTGAATTGGAGCTCCACCTGGTTGCTGCTGCTATGGGGATGCAGCGTTTCACAGTCTCATCCAGGAAATGGGTGCGTGGATGATTTGCTACAAAAAGCAGAAAGTCCCTCAGCTGTTTTAAAAAAGGTTCTGCACTCAGCGATGCATTTCACGGACTGGGCTAGAACCAGATTCAACTTGTGTGCATAGCAATGTGCGAATATAGCTTTGGGTACCTTCCTCTTGCTATTAACTCCCTTTTTGAATTAAAATAAAATTTCTCAACTCTGTGATATCAGTGGACACCACTGCTAACATTTTGACTTTGAATTTGGCTGGGATTACGCTTACATTGTAGCTGGTTTAATGATCTTAGTTGCGCAAATGTCCAGTAATATCTCGATTTTAATTGGTCCATGTTTGATACGTAACAGAGATGATTCCTCGCATAATCTATTTACGTGCAAAGGCGCAGCGTTGTGAAAAGGAAACATGTTGAAGAATACAGGATCAAAGTGCACATGCGCAACATGGGTTTTTTGCTTGTCGTCCACAATGAATGGACAGTAAAAGCACTGCTTATTCTACCATTTTTTAAATTTGATTATGTATAACTGCTACATTTGTCATCGTAACGTCTAAACAATTAGAATAACACAGATATTACATATATAAATTACAAGAATAAACAGTAAACATATAAATACAAGTTTATTAAATAAAAGTGTTTAATAAAAAAATTTATGTTTGAATTTTGGCTACCCAGACTGCATGCCACTGTCTTTAGAGAGTGTTCTGAAAAAGAGAACAGGTATGCAGAACAGCATCTGTAAATGCACAACACGTCAAACCATGAAGCAGATGAGCTAGAGCAGCAGAAGACCACTGGGTGCCACTGCTCAGATAACAGGAAACTGAGGCAACAATTTGCATGGGCCTACCAAAATTAGACAATACAGGATTGGAAGATCTTTGCCTGTTCTTGATGTCTGCTGCAACATTCAGATGGTAGGGTGAGAATTTGGCGTAAACCACATGAAAGCATGGATCCAACCTGCGCTGTATCAATGGTTAAGGCTGTTGGGGGTGTAATGGTGTTGGGGATATTTTCTTGGCACACTTAAGGCCGCTGAGTACCAATTGCGTATTGTTTAAATGTCACAACCTACCTGCGTATTGTTGTTGACTATCCCTTTATGACCCATCTTCTAACTGCTACTTCCAGCAGTATAAACCTCACATCATCTCAAACCGGTTTCTTGAACATGACAATGAGTTGACTGTATTTCAAAGGCCTCCACAGCCGCTAGATCACAATACAATTGAGCACCTTTGCGATTTGTTGGAACAGGAGATTCACACTATGGATGTGCAGCCGACAAATCTGAGGCAACTATGTGATGCAATGAAAATATAAACCAAAATCTCTGAGGACTTCTTCTGAGTGCCAAGCTCAGGCACCCAGCGCAAGACATTTGGAATGACATACCCACAAACACGCGATTGCAGTCTGGAGACATGGCAGTATAAATACAAACAGTATGGAAATTATTTTTTCTTTGCTCGAGCGGAATCTGGAATCAATTGGTGTGTAAATGTGGCCTAAGGCAGTTCTGCTGCACTAGGGGGTCCAACCAGTACTGGTAATTTGTACCTGATAAAGTGACCGGTGAGCTGTACATGGATGATGGAAGATAGTTACTCAAACTAGCCATCTCCTGTACCTACAGATTGAACAATATTCTGCCACTGATACATTTGCATATTTTGAATGGTTTATGCAACAGATTCAATGAGAACACCTACTCTACAGTCGTGGTCAAAAGTTCTGAGAATGACACGTATTGATCTCCACCAAGTTTGCTGCTTCAGTGTTCTTAGATCTTTTTTATCAGTAGTTACTATGGTGTACTGAAGTATAATTACAAGCATTCTGTAAGTGTCAAAGGCTTTTATTGACAAATACATGCAAAGTCAATATTTTCATCATTGTCCCTTCTTCTCCAAGACCTCTGCAATCTGCCCTGGCATGCTGTCAATTAACTTCTGGGACACATCCTGACTGATGTCAGCCCATTCTTGCATTATCAATGCTGGGAGTTTGTCAGAATTTGTGGGTTTTTGTTTGTCCACCCACTTCTTGAAGATCGACCACAAGTTCTCAATAGGATTAAGGTCTGTGGAGTTTCCTGGACATGGAACCACAATTTTTCTTGTGCTTTTGTGTCAGTAGTGGTGTACGTCTTGGAGTTCTGGCATAGAAACCTTGTGTGTAGTACACACCTTACTGTGCTCACTGAAACCTCAGTGCCTGTTGCCACCAAGTCTTGCCGCAGGTCTTTTGCAGTCAGTTAAGTGTTTTTCACAACCTGCCGTCTCAGAAATCTGGTTGCAGTCGTTGATAGCGTTCTTTTTCTGCCCTGTCCCGGTAGTGTAACCACCATTCCTTTCAATTTGAACTTGTGAACTTATCTTCCAACTGTTTCTCTGGGAACATTCAGTACTATCTTTTTGTATCCATTTGCTTGTTTGTGATGGGCGATGGTCTCTTCACTATTTTTACCAGTCTTCTGACTTAACCTGTTTCTCACATGCAGCCCAATGTGACACTCAACAAACCCCTAACAAATTGGCATAGCGCTGCCCGGGATTTGGGATAGATAAGCCGAATCATCTACATTGCCACTTCACTCTTCAGTGACTCCTTGTGCAGATCAGGCATGTGTAAATTCAAGTATAGTTGTTGAGTGTAATCATTCCGTACATGATCTGAACCTTACTACCTGTGCAACCTGAATGGGCTGCAGGTACAGCCTCATGCTACCAGTAGTGACAAGGACACTAACAAAATGCAAAACTGAAGAAGAATCAGTCAGGAAGGATAAGGAGAGTGCAGTTGTCTGTGGCCACCATCTGTAAAACCATTCCCTTTTAGGGGGTTGTCATGCTGGTGCCTCTTGCACCAAAAACTGGTGACATTGGTTCACAATTGCTTATACTTCCTAACTGGACAGATTGATATCTTTTCAAGTTTAATTGACTTTGTTATACTGTGATTGCGTGTTACATTAATTGTTTTGAGCTGTGTACTTTTGGCCAGATGCTATGTTTAACTGATTAGCTACATCTTAAATCCTAATGCCATAGCTGTCCTTGTTTAGACTCCTGACAAAAAATAAAGACAACCAATGCCATGTGTGTATTTATACCAGTGAAGGCTGGTATGAAAACGCACATTCATGATTCGAAAATATGATCTAAATTTAATATGCTTCTGACTTATTATTGATTTGTGTCAAGAGTAATTCAGCCATTTAATACATTCTTTCTGATATGGTATGCACATTAGCGTGTGTATGTGCATGTGTGTGTGCTTTTGGGTATGATCTTTGACTCCTCACATGTTATTGATTGAGAACCCATGCACAATGCTTTTGGAGATCTCCGCCTGTGAAATTGAAAATGACAGTTTGTATAAGTGTCTTTCATGCCCTGTCCTTCAGACTGAAGTCACTTCTGATTGAATTTTTCTCTGTGGGCCATGACGACAGATTGGCAGCGGAGTCTGATCCCTCTTACACCTTTTAATTTACGTCTCTCTGTCAGTCATGGGACTATCAAACATTGATCTCAACATCTTTTATATTCCCAAATTTCAGCAAGAAAGAGGCAGAATCTAACCAGTTTCACACATCTAATTGACCTTTAGTATGTTTTTTTACATTTTCTCAACTTCACCTTAAGGTGATATATTATTCAGTTGGCTATTTGTTGGAAGTGGACACAGAAGAAATGGAAGAGTGGTGGAGGTGTCTCTAGAGATATCTTGAATTTAACGCCTGATGAAACTTTGAATTGCCTCACTCAAACCTGCTGGTTTGAATTTTCACAACATCTAGGCTAATATTTTTCCTGGTAAAAAAATAAACCATTCTCTATACACTCAAATTTACAAGAGCTATTAATAAGAGTTAAATGGGTAATCACCTCAGATGTGTAGATTCACATCCATTATGATGATATGGCAGCAAAAAAGCATATCTACAAACCAACTTTCTCACAGTGACTTATGAAATACATTCTTGCAGAGCAATGCACATTTGCATTAGTACCAACAATGTTTTATAATCGGCTATACCGTAATGCTGGGAGAAGCATAAATACTATTGCATACTGTCATTTTATTTGATCACATGGTATTACATAATTTTAAATATCATATTTTGTGAAGCCTCCCCTAGAGTGGATAACAGCAATGAGTTTCTTTAGTCTGTCAAGGTTGTGTTAGGAATAATTCTATAGAAGCATCTAATAAAACAGATGAGAATGTTCTAGCAGTAGACATCTCAACCTCTTGAGACCACTTGTTTGTTGTTGTAAGTGTTAATCTATACAATGGTTTAGAGTATGAGAGCAACCGAGCGAAGTCAGCACTTTGACTTCACCGCTGAGACAGTCAAGGCTGTGTATGTGCGCGACTATAGTGCATACTGTAGCTCTTAAGGCCCTGACATACCAAGCCGACCATTGGCCATCTGTACTAGTTGGGGCGATGGCGACCGACCGTAGCTTTAGTCTGTCCGGTGTGTCCCTCACCGTCGGCACTCTGATTTTACTTGTGTGACCTCTATGTCTTGTTGTTGTGTATTGATATGGACCTGTGTGTCTGGAATAAAGTTGAATTGAATTCAATGATTCATTAACCATCACACTCATGGTAAGTAATCACCGGAAAAGCCTAGCATTAGAATCTAAAGAAAGTGCTGTAATATAGCTATTGTTAGCTTGCTTACCTGTACCCAAGAAACGCAGTGTTATCATCAAACGTTCCCCAACAGAGATGCAGTCCTTGTAGTTTGTGTTTTCCCGTCTTACAATTGGACTGATAAGTTTATTTAGTGTGTGGAACTAAGTGGGAAAGAGCCAAGCAAAGTTTAATTCAACTTGAGCTGACGACACCCCTTATTGAGTCTGCCACTGTAGAATCCAAGATTTAACTCAAAACATGGGTGCCATATTGGATACCATTGTATCCTATCATATTGTATGCTATCTTTAAATAAATCGCTTATTTTTACTAAAAACAGGCATATACAGTACATGTTATTATCAGTATATAATAGTAATACTGCATTGAATATTGAAATGAACAAGGACAAGGCAAAGGATACATGCAAGCCCATATGCAAGCGATGCTACAGAGCAGTACTGACAAAAGTTGCTAACACAACCAATTTAGCAAAGAATTTCATCTCCCATTTCCTTTAAGAACCAGGCATGTTTGTACATTAGCGCAGTGTTTTTCAAACTTATTTTCTGGCGACCCACATTTTCAAAATTACAAACCATCG
Source organism: Umbra pygmaea (assembly GCA_016801145.1). Taxonomy (NCBI): domain Eukaryota; kingdom Metazoa; phylum Chordata; class Actinopteri; order Esociformes; family Umbridae; genus Umbra; species Umbra pygmaea. The sequence continues at coordinate 11,882 of JACXGM010031034.1, forward strand.
TGACCCAAATGTCATGAAAATAGATGTTTGCAAATATACCGTTTTCCTATCTTTTGTATTTTTATGTAGGGGTATTAACATAATACATACGTTCTAATTGTCACCAGAATAATAATAGGTACAACATACATTTTCTCAATATTGACAGTATTATCACCACATACCTGTGTTTTATAAAAACATGTTAAAATCCCCAAAATAACCAAGATGAGGTGGTTTTCCCACAAATATTAGATTACTTGTATTAATTTACTCGCATTCAGATAAAATAAATATCCATGATCCTGTTTTAACTAGCTATGTGAAACTAAAGTCAAATAAATGTTTGGAAAACTGTAATAAATGTCAATAATTTTTGTTATTTCTAACGACCAGTGCATTTGGTGAACACGTTTTTTAACATACAGGTTATTTTGTCTGATGTAGTTAAGCCAATAGGGCCCTGTAAAATCTGTTTTATTTTTGGCCAATTCAATGAGCGAGACTATGGTAATGACTTCAAGCGATTTATATACATAGACAAATTATTGATATTCGTCATTGTTTCCCTTTTAAATCGTAGCCTAATCATTTTCATAAGCATTTGGATAAGTGAGTGAAACGGAGAAAAACAAACGTTGTGTTTTTGGACAATTTAGAATGGACTACATACTTTTATGACGTGCGTTAGATATAGGAGCGATATGTTAAAGGCGCATGCTGGCTATGTTCAGATGACAAACGCACACTGCATATACAATTTCATATTTCTTTGCACAAATTTCACTCCATCCGTGAAAGTTTGCTATTACATTTTTCACTGAAGTAGCCTAATGTTACGCACGAACTCCCAAGAAACAGTGTTGTCTCTTTTTAGGGAATGTAGTGTAGAAGGGAAGGAAGTAGTGATGTTACAAGCACTTCGCAATAGAGAGGCGCGTGCTGGGAGACACACACACACACCGCATTCGGAGGACACTGCGCTTAGAAATTCACGTTACTTTCAGAATAGGCGATATGCGGTGGTAACTATAACTTAATGTTAATATATTGGAATTTTAAGATTAGGATTTTTAATATTTTTATTTTGTTGAATTGCACGTTAATGTCTGGATTTCGCGATTCATCCGTGTTCTTCCCAATGTGTTAATCATACTGTAGGACCCGCTTGACCTACACAACTGCTCAGTTCAGTACACTGCCCCATGTGGCTGTGAAGGTGTACTGTC
>JACXGM010031036.1:0-13088 GCA_016801145.1 Umbra pygmaea
AGCTATTCCCTAATTCTAACAAGATTATCAGTCATCAATTGATGGGGAATTCATAATGATACCACATTGGATAGTAGGCTTTAGTACTAAATGGTAGACTATAGTAAAATAAAAAGTGCTTAGAGCTGCTAAATGTATTTGTAGTTTGTTGATTTCCAAGTATAAAATTTGTTGAAATGTTTTCAGTGTGCGTGTATCCATTTTTTTACATTTCCATCTCATTTTACCAAAACCGTGATAATATTGATAACCGTGATAACTTTGGTCACTATAATCGTGATATGAAATTTTCATACCGTCCCATCCCTAATTGGCACCGACGACTGAATTTTTGGTATCGTGACACCCCTACAAACGACACTGTTTGTGGCGTGTGTGCAGAAAAGGCTTCTTCCACATCACTCTCCATACAGCTTTTCCTTGTGCAAAGTGCGTTGAATTGTTGAACGATGCACAGTGACACCATCTGCAGCAAGATGATGTTGTATGACTTTGGAGCTGGTCTGTGGGCTGTTTTTGACTGTTCTCACCATCATTCGCCTTTCTCTCTCTGATATTTTACTTGGCCTGCCACTTTTGGCCTTAACAAGAACTGTGCCTGTGGTTTTCCATTTCCTCACTATGTTCCTCACAGTGGACACTGACAGCCTAAATCTCTGCAATAGCTTTTTGTAGCCTTCCCCTAATGTTGAACAATCATTGTTTTCAGGTTATTTGAGAGTTGTTTTGAGGCCCCGATGTCACCACTCTTCAGAGGAGAGTCAAATAGAACAACAACTTGCAATTGGCCACCTTAAATACATTTTTTCATGATTGGATGCCCCAGTCTATGAAGTTCAAGGCTTAATGTGCTCACCACACCATTTGAGTGTTCCAAATAATCAGTGCTAGGTAGTTACAGGTATTCAAATCAACAAAATTACAAGGGTGCCCAAATTTATGCACCTGTCTAATTTCATTTGATGCATATTGCACATTTTCTGTTAATCCAATGAACCTCATTTCACTACCAAAATATTACTGTGTCCTTCAGTTATTTGATAGATCAAAATTAAATTGCTGATCCAAACACCCAATTATTTATATATGAAAATCATCTAAATTATCAGGGGTGCATAAATGTTTGCATACGACTGTATTTTATGCAACATTTCCCGTGTTTTACATCAACAAAACTAAATTATGATTTAAACCAGGAGATGATTGCTCTTTCTCAGGTTCATATTCAGGTCAACAAACTTTCGGGGCAAGCCTTCAGGTCCCATGCTGGTAGCTACCTACTGGCCTGAGCTCCCGGTCTCCATCGACGCTGCCTATGAGAACCCACTGGAAGAGAGGACTGTGTTTTTTGCAGGTACTGTATGGGTGGAAGCGTATACATAGTTGTCATTTGTGATCAGGAAACACAACCACCTCTACACCTCTCTGTTGTTATTTGGCTTTAATCCGGTTTCCTAGCCATCAGGGTTGGTTAGGTTACTCACCATAATCTGATTAATTTTAACAATCATACTGTACTTTTAAAAAGTATTTTACCCAACTCTGCTAGCAGTATCATGAAAAGTTATGCTCAGTGTCACATGAGAAGATTCATTATCATAGCAGTGGATGCAAAGTCATAGTTTCAATTGCAAATTAGGAAGTTCTCAAACATGCTTTTTTACCCTATATTGTTAACTTTTTCTACAATCTAGAACACAGGTGTCAAACCAGTTCCACGGAGGGCCTATTGTATGCTGTTTTTTAACTTTCTCTTAAGTTTGTGTCCAATTAAGACCTAGACTGCCAGGTGAGGGGAGATTCTAACCAATTAGTGAGCCAATCAATCAGTTTGTTAAAAGGTAAAAGCAAAAATCTGGATAGCCTGTTTGTGCCATCCAGAAAACACCTTAAGGTGAGCGCTACCATAAGTCCTGTTTCATGCCAACAGTAAAGCATCCTGAGACCATTAATGTGTGGTGTTGCTTCTCAGCCAAGGGAGGGGGCTCACTCACAATTTTGCCTAAGAACACAGCCATGAATAAAGAATGGTACCAACACATCCTCCGAGAGCAACTTCCTCCAACCATCCAACAGTTTGGTGACAATCAATGCCTTTTCCAGCATGATGGAACACCTTGCTATAAGGCAACAATGATAACTAAGTGGCTCATGGAACATAACATAGAAATGTTGGGTCCATGGCCAGCAAACTCCCCAGACCTTAATCCCATTGAGAACTTGAGGTCGATCCTCAAGAGGCGGGTGGACAAAGAAAAACCCACAAATTCTGACAAACTCTAAACATTGATCATGCAAGAATGGGCTGCCATCAGTCAGTATGTGGCCCAGAAGTTAATTAAGAGCATGGCAGGGCGGATTGCAGATTCCTTGAAAAAGAAGCTTAAACACTGGAAATATTGACTCTGCATAAACTTCATGTAATTGTCAATTAAAGCCTTTGACACTAATGGACTGAAGCAGCAAACTTTGTGGAGACCAATGTGTGCCCTTCTCAAAACCATTGATCACGACTGTACTTATTTATTATAGGAGTATATAGCTCCTATATGTAAAATCTGCTTGTTCAAAAGATAGATTATCTTGCTAACATTTATTTTCCATCTAGCACTTAGTTTGTAAAGCTATGTGTAACATTTCTTCAACCATTTACCCGGTTTTCCCAATCAATATTACCCCAGATCAGTTTGTACTCTTTTTTTCAACAGGTTTTCCTGCTTTGACTAGTAAAATAGTATTATTTTTAGACAAACTAAATCCTGCAAGACTATTCCATGTTTCATCTGCCAACTCTTACTTCCTTTCTCCTACAGGCAATGAGATGTGGATCTTTAATGCAGACCAAGTAGAAAAAGGCTATCCAAAGAGAATCTCTTCCATAGGCCTGCCCACAGACCTGCAGAAGATTGACGCAGCCTTCTCCTTTGGAAAGAACAAGAAGACCTATCTGTTTGCTGGAGACAAATTCTGGAGGTGAGTCGCTTCAGCAAAACCCCAACCAGTGTCTGATCCACCTGGACTTGTAAAGATGTTCTCACCATATCATTAGACTCACCTAAGCTCACTGTAATGCAGATTCTTCAAAAGTCACTGTGCATTAGGAGTTCTACTATGCTGAGACACGTCTGCTTCTAATTAGGGTCCTTAGCAAAAACTTAGACTGCTAGATCAGCTCACAATTTCATTCATACCAAGCCACACCTTACTCTGAGCCTGTCCTCCCCAGTGACGTTTCCAGGAGCTTTCTGGGAGAGAGATAACGTAAACCACTGTTGTTGTGTGCACCTCACACTTTCATTCACACAGTTGAGTTGATGTGATGTCAACCAAAATGCCCCATTTTACTCTGACCTAACAGTTAGACCACAAGAAAAAAATACAGGCCCCAGGGCCTTACGATGAAGACAAGTCTTAGATCATGGCTTCCGTGTGTCCTGTATTCAGGTACAATGAAGTAAAGAAGAAGATGGACCCTGGCTTCCCCAAGCTCATCGCCGATTCCTGGAACGGAATCCCAGATGACATAGACTCTGCATTTACTCTGAACGGCATTGGTAAGTGGAAAACAATACATTCAAACAGGCACTCCATTTATTGTCCATGGCTTACTGTAGAATTAACTTTTGTTTTTCCCAGCAAAGGAAGGAAGGAAGGAAGTGCCTGTGTGGGCAGGAAGGAAACACTGCTTATTGCTTAAGTCTGATCTGTACTGACACACCATGTTTAATTCAGCCCAGGCAGGTTGTTTCATATTCTGTGCCTTACAATAGTGCTAACACACACCTCAGCTTAGGGGATTTCTCCAGGGTCTTCTCAATAGTAGGACATTCTGAAGGAGAGAGAGCATGCATGAGGTGTAGAGCATGAGGTGAAGAGCATGAGGTGAAGAGAGAGCAGGCAGAGGGAGGAGCTTAGCACTGTGGGTGTTCCTCAAGTCGACTGCAGTTCACTTGTTTTTTGTACATTTTTTCTACCCATGCTTCTGAAAAACATGTACATCACACTAATAGGCAAGTCCTTGATAGAGCAAGCCTGTGCTGCTTTACAGTGGTGTCACTGTTTTGTTGCCAATTTGCTTGGCTTGCCCACTGCGGAATACTGATTGGATCTTTTTTTAAGAGGCAACCAGTGACAAAATGATGCCCTCCTCTCCAACTTTGAAAGACTTTGTCAAATGTCCAACGTGCAGTTGGATTCATAAATTTCATCTTTTTCTGTGTTTTCCAGATTACACCTACTTTTTCAAAGGTGCCCACTACTTCAAACTGGATGACAGTAGCCTGAAGATTGTCAAACTTGGTGAGATTACAAAGGACTGGCTGGGATGTCACTAGGGAAAAATGAGAGGCACAGCCATAGGCTCCTCCCTGTTTTGACCCCTCACCCAATGAAGACCGTGTTGCCATGCCAATGCACACCTCCATGACAATGTCAACACAATACACATTGTCATGGCAATTCAGCCCAGCAGTATTGTGTGCAAGTCCTGAAGGGGCTGACGTGAAGCCCCATCTCTATAATCCTGCCCTGTAGCCTGGGTGGAAACCCTGTGATGCACCTTGTGACCATCTCCAGGCTGAACATAGGCAACAGGACGTTGTATTATTACTGTGTGATATTTTCTGTTTATTGTGTTCATGCTGATGCAGATTACCCATATTTGTTTTAAAAACTCAGACATCCGGTATGTCCACAGAGACAGACAGAGTTGTACTGTAAGATATTCTCCTTTATAAAACATATTGTCAGTAGAGCAGGATAGCTACATCTGAAGAATTGCAGTCTGCCTATATTTACTGGATTGTTGTCTGCAATGTAGATTGCAAGATATTGCAGTCAAAAGAAACAGATCTAAATAACCTAGGTGTTGTGGAATACCTTTGAAATACTTTATCTGTATTGACAATTGTGCACATAGAATTTTGTTTTTGCCTATATTTCATATAGGTTTTCAATTTCCTGTAAATTTTTGAAACTGGGTACATATAGGCACACTTATTCTTCATGTAGGGCTAGCACTTTGTATTAAAATATACAGGGGTACTGCACAAAAATTGCCAAATTTAAAATGTTGTAGAATATATCTAGTTTCACCGTTGTTACCTAGGAGAGGCACAGGTTGCCTACAGGCTGTCTTGTTTGTTGTTGCATGATAGAGTCATGACAAATACCATATAAGTATTGTTTAATCTTTTTGGAATTGTTGTTTTGATACTAAATACATTTGGTTTTGATTTTGATGTTTTTTTATATAATGCTTTGTCCACTTTGTCATTCTCTGTTGTTAAAAAAAAATAAAAATTGTTGGTCAATACATTTGATACATTTGAGACAAAAGCCAAAAACATATTCATTAGATTACTATCACACAATTTCTTAAATCAATATGTACATATTACTTATTTAGCAGAACCAGAGCAAAGTATTTGCTCAAAGGGCACAACAACAGTGTTTTAAACCAGCAACTTTTCAAATACAACACCAATACCTTTACAAACTAGGCTACCTGCTGCCTTCAAAATATATGTGAGACTTCTACACTCACCTAAAGGATTATTAGGAACACCATACTAACTGTGTTTGACCCCCTTTCGCCTTCAGAACTGCCTTAATTCTACGTGGCATTGATTCAACAAGTTGCTGAAAGCATTCTTTACAAATGTTGGCCCATATTGATAGGATAGCATTAAATCTCCCACAAATCTCCAGTTGATGGAGATTTGTAAGATGCACATCCAGGGCACGAAGCTCCTGTTCCACCACATCCCAAAGATGCTCTATTGGGTTGAGATCTGGTGACGGGGGGGGGGGGGCATTTTAGTACAGTGAACTCATTGTCATGTTCAAGAAACCAATTTGAAATGATTCAAGCTTTGTGACATGGTGCATTCTCCTGCTGGAAGTAGCCGTCAGAGGATGGGTACATGGTGGCCATAAAGGGATGGACATGGTCAGAAACAATGCTCAGGTTGGCCGTGGCATTTAAACGATGCCCAATTGGCACTAAGGGGCCTAAAGTGTGCCAACAAAACATCCCCCAAACCATTACACCACCACCACCAGCCTGCACAGTGGTAACAAGGCATGATGGATCCATGTTTTCATTCTGTTTACACCAAATTCTGACTCTACCATCTGAATGTCTCAACAGAAATCGAGACTCATCAGTCCAGTCTTTAACTGTCCAATTCTGGTGTGCTCTTGCAAATTGTAGCCTCTTTTTCCTATTTGTAGTGGAGATGAGTGGTACCCGGTGGAGTCTTCTGCTGTTGTAGCCCATCCGCCTCAAGGTTGTGCGTGTTGTGGCTTCACAAATGCTTTGCTGCATACCTCGGTTGTAACGAGTGGTTATTTCAGTCAAAGTTGCCCTTCTATCAGCTTGAAGCAGTCGGCCCATTCTCCTCTGACCTCAACAAGGCATTTTCGCCCACAGGACTGCCACATACTGGATGTTTTTCCCTTTTCACACCATTCTTTGTAAACCCTAGAAATGGTTGTGAGTGAAAATCCCAGTAACTGAGCTGATTGTGAAATACTCAGATTGGCCCGTCTGGCACCAACAACCATGCCACGCTCAAAATTGCTAAAATCACCTTTCCCATTCTGACATTCAGTTTGGAGTTCAGGAGATTGTCTTGACCAGGACCACACCCCTAAATGCATTGAAGCAACTGCCATGTGATTGGTTGAGTAGATCATTGCATTAAGGAGAAATTGAACAGGTGTTCCAAATAATCCTTTGGGTGAGTGTATATTACAACTATACCAGCAATGCATCACAGAGTGCCCAAACAGAGCATATTGGCGATATCCCACAAACACCCAATATTATTGACATAAACCTATTATCAATGCAATTACGAAGGTTGATGGTTTGTTATAACCATAATGCAAATTATATCACCCTTTCATGATTCATATCACTCTGTTTATTAAAATGTGTAAATAGTTTCAAATATAATCTTTGACAAGTTCATTTCAAATCCCATTCTTATCACCTTGGCTACACTGCCTCATAGTGGTCATTAGAAAATGGCACATTTGAGAAAAAAATAAATAATTATGTGACCTTCTCTGATAAGACTGGGAATAAAATTCTTTAAGCAAAATGTTCATTGATATTTGTGTTATGAAGTAGTGATTGTGCAATAATTTGTGAGGGGGAAGATGTTGTCTTTACAGGGTTTTTATTTAGAAACAATATTTTTTCCACAGGGCTCAGGCGATTCCTTTTTTGTCTACCACCTGGCCAGCCTTTGAGAAAGATTTCTGGCAGGGCACAGAGGTTGCAGGGATGGCTAAATTGACCACTGAAAGTTTATATATGTGAGGGAAGACCCCTCCATGTTTGGCCCAGTACACCAATGGGTATTCTACTCTTGCCAGGTATGCATCTGCTAGGTACCGTTGAACTTCAACCATAGCATTGGCACTAGTACTCTGTATTCTCCTGGTGTCACTGACTCTGTTGTCCAGGAGTAACTGCAGGTTGTCATCATCACCAATGCTCCCCTGGTCTCCCAGGCATTAAAACAAATATACATTTTTTATTGTATAAAGGCCAGCAACCTCGCCGGGATAAGCGGTAAATTGCGTTAGTGTGTGTGTGGATTTATACAGATATATAAATATATCCAATAATAAATATCTAATGTCATTGGTCCATCTTGTGTCTGATGGCTCAATTTGTCAATACTCGAATCTCACAGATCTCTCAACCAAGGTCTCACACATTCAAAATGTTTGTTTTTGATGCCTCAATTTATACCAGATACGTCAGTGTCTTTTGACAGTGTGACGCAGGTATCGTTCAATATGTCATGACAGTGTTTTGACACACTTTGTCATGGGACCAGAAGTGTTTTTGGAACTCGTCTCAATCAAGGGGCTAAGTTTGGACCCGGAAGTTGAAGCAGCCCTGGGTGGATTCTGATGCTACCTGGCTATCACCTTACATTAGCATTCCATAGACTCCCATTCATTTTAGGGGTCACTTTGACAGTGAATAAATTAACATCTGAAGTTTTAAAGACTGTATTTGTCCACTGTTAATTTCCAAAGAACCAGGACAATGTATAAAAAGCTCCATTACCCTTTATCTCATGTTATGGCCCCGTAGCAGCCGTTTTTGTGAAAATATGCTCTGTTGTGTCATAACCACGCGTCTTACTGTCGCACAGTAGAGGAATTGCCGTATAGCCCAGGAGAAGCTTGCAGGCAATCGGGGGGATATGGAGGCATACAGTAAAAATTACAGAATGATTAATCAGAATATTTACTAAAAGTTGCTCCTGCTCCTATACGCTCATGGAAAACTCCTACTCATGCTCTCGTTCCTCCCACCAACATAATCAATGTGTTTGATTTTATCTGAAATGTTTTTCATTCGGTAGAGATTTTCAATTTCTGTCACTCCAGAGTCAGATGGGTGATTGATCAATATAACTATTAGCTAGCTGATTGTCATATCGGAATTTTCCTTTGCATCTATGTTTCAAGATTTGTCTTTTTTTAATAAAGACCTGCTGTGAAGTCATGTTAGTTCTTTATTGGCAGTAACCTGCACAAACGTGCAAGCAGTACAAAATATAAATATATAAAATAAACAACTATACAGATCAACTGTATACAAAAACTATATACATATAAGCAGCACATCATAAGGGGAACAACACAGCAGGAACAGTTGTTCTCCTGCGCTTCTCAGAGGTGTAAACGTACTGGAGACTGATCCCTGAGTAGAAGTAGAGATGATGTACTAAAACCCTACTCCAGTAAAAGTAAAGTCACTTACTGTATTTCTACTTGAGTAAAAGTGTAAAAGTATCTGAATTTAAATGGACTTATATACCAAAAGTAAAAAACTGTGATCATAAATGTACTTTTAAGTACACAAATTAAATGTAGAAGTGAAATAGTGACATCTGTCGATGGATAATATAAATGGCAGAGGTGCTTCTTCTAGGATACAGTATAGAAAACTGTATAAAATGTGGCCTCTTGATAAAGAAAAGAAAATATTCTGAAAATATCATTTTATTTCAATGAATACAGTCAATGAAAAAGCATTAATTTAATTTACAGAACCACATTAGTAACCATTCATACTCAACAATGTGCCAAATGCCCAAAACCGTAGGCCCAAAATTAAAATAGGCAAAAAAAAACTTGCCCTCAAATATAGCAGATCTATAGAAGATCTAATATTTATTTACATTACAAAACACTATATAATAGCTTAATAGAGATTGAACAGGCTACTCCAACCCATGTAACACACACTCACTCACACACGTTAGATAGATTGATTTGAGAGAATCTGTTGGTCCTTTCATATACTGTCACTGCGTCCAACGGATTCCAATGTGAATTCATTTTAGATAAGAAATAAAATTTCGAGATGCATATGTTATCACCTGAAGACCTTGTTGTTTTTTGTTTATTTATGTTTATGCTTGTTGAGTATCTAAGCTGTTTAAAATACAACCTATTGATATCTTTAAATGGTGATGCTCGATGGGGTGTAGTATTATAGAACATGTACCACAGTAAAGGGCTTCAGGCACTTCGCAACTATTTTTATGCTTAGGACTTTTGATAAAACCTCTGTGAAAAACCCATCCACTGTAAAATGGATATGAATATTTTATACAAGTGAAAATTTTAACATACAAGTTGAGATTTCTGTTCTGCAAGTTCTCACATTATATTCTACAATTGCTCACATCACACCTACGAGTTCAATTTTAGTTGTACAAGTTCTCACATTATATTTTACAAGTGCTCACATCACATCTATGTGCTCTCACATCAGCCGCAGTCGGTGGCTCTTAATTGGGGAGGACAGGCTCGTATTATGCTCGGGACCGGAGTGAATAGAATGGTGCGCAACGCACAAAACCCAGTGTGCAAAACAAAAAACACTGGGTTTTGTGCGTACACACAAAACGGCCTACATTGTTATGTGAAGTGAAGTGTCCTTGTCAGCATTGCTCCGAAGATGCACGTCTCGTTAACCTGCCTGGCCGGTTTAACTTGTGAAAATACATTTGACTCGAAAAAGATTCTACTCCCACCAAAGCGATTCAGAGTCAGAATAGATTCCAAAAACCTGGAGTCGTTCACCTCTTTTGTCAGTCCATTGTTTTGTTTTTTTTAAATGTGGCCATTTATTGTTATCACAACTATCTTAGTGAGTAAATCTACTGAAATTGCCACCATGGTGAAGTGTGCATACCGGTAGATTGTATGGTAAGATGAGAAAGCAAAAGTTTATCATGTATGTCATAATTATACACCGTATAGGTCATAACTGTAAAAAACAGTGGCCATCTGTACAAGTTTGCCAAGCGCAAACCAGTACAAACGGCATCAATATGGCGTTAGATCAACGCCAAATGTCGCGCGCACTCAGAACGTCTCGCGCAAGCAACATCTATTATGTTAGAGAGCGAAGGACTGGAGTTGCAAGATGAATCCATGTGTCACGCTTGCATCCGCTACATTGCACAATAACAGCAAGAGTGTTGTGTGGAACTTGCAATTAAGACGTTGCATTGCTAACTTTGAGCAAACAAAACGAATTGCAAGCAGTAAATTACTGCGAAAGGATAAATGTTTCAAACTATAAGTATACATCAAAAGCTAGACTCTGTACCTTTCTGTGATCCGCCACCCTCCTGAGGAAACCCATTTCGGCCGCTTGTACCCTGGATCTCGTTCTTTCGATCATGACCCAGCCTTCATGACCATGGGTGAAGGTAGGAACAAAAACTGCCGGTAAATTGAGAGCTTGCCTTCTGGCTCAGCTCTCTTTTCGTCACAACGGTGCGATATACTGAGTGCCATACCGCCCCCGCTGCGCCGATTCTCCGACCAATCTCCCGCTCCATTGTTCCCTCACTCGCGAACAAGACCCCAAGGAATTTGAACTCCCTCACTTGGGATAAGGACTCATTCCCTACCTGGAGTAGGCACTCCATCGGTTTCCTGCTGAGAACCATGGCCTCAGATTTAGAGGTGCTGATCCTCATCCCAGCCGCTTCACACTCTGCTGCGAACCGAGCCAGTGAGTGCTGAAGGTCACAGGCCGATGATGCCATCAGGACCACATCATCTGCAAAAAGCAGCGATGAGATCCTCAGCCCACCAAACTGCAACCCATCCCCACCCCGACTACGCCTCGATATCCTGTCCATAAATACTACAAACAGGATTGGTGACAAAGCGCAGCCCTGGCGGAGACCAACCCTCACACGAAACACATCTGACTTACTGCCAAGAACCCAGACACAGCTCTCGCTTTGGTCATACAGAGATTGGATGGCCCTAAGAAGGGACCCCCTCACCCCATACTCCCACAGCACCTCCCACAATATCTCCCGGGGGACCCGGTCATACGCCTTCTCCAAATCCACAAACATGGTGTTTGTTATAGACAATCAATGACTAGCACAGAAGTCCAACAATGAACAACCACTCGGGTTTAGATCAGGGAGGCCGTTCTTCCCAAACACACCTCTCCATGTGTCTCCATCATTGCCCACGTGCACGTCCCCCAGCAGAACTATGGAATCCCCAACTGGAGCCCCATACAGGACTCCATTCAAGGTCTCCAAGAAGACCGAATACTCTGAACTCCTGTTTGGTGCATATGCACAAACAAAAGTCAGAATTTTCCCCCCAGCAACCCGCAGGCGCAGGGAGGCGACCCTCTCGTCCACCGGGACAAACTCCAACGTAGCAGCGCTCAGCCGGGGGCTTGTGAGTATCCCCACACCTGCCCGGCGCCTCACACCCTGGGCAACTCCGGAGAAGAAAAGAGTCCAACCCCTATCCATGAGAATGGTTCCAGAACCGAGACTGTGCGTAGAGGTAAGCCCCACCAGATCTAAATTGGTAGCGCTCCACCTCCCGCACCAGTTCCGGCTCCTTCCCCCACAGAGAGGTGACATTCCACGTCCCCAGAGCCAGCCTCTGCTGCCCAGGTCTGGTCCGTCGAGGCCCAACCTTCACTACCACCCATTTGGCAGTGCACCCGACCCCAGCAGTTCCTCCCACAGGTGGTGGGCCCAATGGGATGGAGAGGGAGGTGCCACGTTGCTTCTTCGGGCTGTGCCCCGCTAGGGCTCCGTGGCAAACTCGGCCACCAGGCGCTCGCTGACGAGCCCTCCATCCAGGCCTGGCTCCAGACGGGGACCCCGGGCTTCCTCCGGGCAGGGTCTCTCTTCCTCTTCCTCGCTTGTTCATTGAGGTTTTTGGTGAACCATTCTTTGTCTGGCCCCTCACCTAAGACCACTTTGCCATGGGAGACCCTACCAGGAGCACAAAAACTCCAGACAACACAGCCCTCAGGTTCACAGGGACACACAAACCTCTCCACCACGTTAAGGTGATGGTTCCCGGAGAGGTTCGGTCTCTGAATTTTTAAATATTTTTGATACAAGTAAACATCAGTTCAAACATTCATCCAATGAAATAGCCTGGATTGTCCAATTTGAATGCAGTTGGTCGCGGGTTTTGAGCAGTCTTGGTTTTCCTCATTTGTTAAAAGGCCATTGATTGGACTAATATCAGGCATGAAATACATTTTTTATACAGCTACCTAATTCTCGTCTGGAATAGTTTATCCCAATTCCACATGGAAAACTCATGAAATATTGTACATGTACATCCTCAACATATACGTACATATGTGTCCTGAATATCTTCATGAAAATATATAACTTGCGCTTCTCAGAATATGTAATACATTGCATATTTAAACATGTAATATTATATGTTAAGATTATGAAATGTATGAATATGCTGTAAGCATTTCTCATAAAGACATCATGGAATATACATTCAAGACATTATTTTCATGAGAATCTCTTTGTTATTGTGAGTTTATAACTACAGGTCCTTCTCAAGAAATTAGCATATTGTGATAAAGTTCATTATTTTCCATAATGTAATGATAAAAATTAAACTTTCATATATTTTAGATTCATTGCACACCAACTGAAATATTTCAGGTCATTTATTGTTTTAATACTGATGATTTTGGCATACAGCTCATGAAAACCCAAAATTCCTATCTCAAAGAA
>JACXGM010031037.1:0-13091 GCA_016801145.1 Umbra pygmaea
TTTTTTTAAACTAACTTTGATATACCAGGGTTTATGTTAAATGCATTTATTGAAAGGCTTGGTGAAAGGCTTGGTGTCCAATGTTGTAGGTGATTTTTGCTGATTTGTTTTATTTTGTATAATTTTATACAAAGTAATTTCTTCAGTTGTCAATAATCTTTGTATATTTGTACCAATAAATATAATTTCTATCTATTCCAAATGCATTAACGTTCGTCATGCAAATACGTCAGTGTCTCTGTTTGCCTGTTGATCGGTGTGTGTTTGGGTAAATTACAATATTTGTTTTATTCCATGAACTACTGACAACATTTCTCCCAAATTTTAAATAGAAATATTGTAATTCCGAACATTTATTTGCAGAAAATGTGGTCAAAATAACAGAAAAAGATGCAGTGTGGTCAGACCTCAAATAACGCAAAGAAAATAAGTTAATATTCGTTTTTAAAACTTCACAATACTGTGTTAACTTAAGAAGCAAGGGTGTAGGAACAAGTTTGATAGTGGGGGGGACACCATGTATTTTTTTTAAATTGCCTATATCTAACATTGGGGGGGGGACATGTCCCCCGTTCCTACACCCTTGTTAGGAAGAGTTCAGCTATCAATATTCGCTGGAATAATAATAATTATACAATAATAATTGGCTTTCATGCTCTTGGCACGCTCTCCACCAGTCTATCACATTGATGTTGGGTGACTTTATGCCACTCCTGGCATAATTTGAGCAGCACAGCTTTGTTTGATGGCTTGTGACCATACTGTGCATCTTCCTCTTGATAACAATCCAGAGGTTTTCAATTGAGTTGATTTAAGAACAATTAACAGTGGACACTTTATTTTCTCCAGAGCTGTATATTGAATGTGATTCACCAAGGTGAGCTTGCTGTCGTTGTGTCCATTTGTTTTGAGCTTGCAGTCGTTGTGTCCATTTGTTTTGAGCTTGCAGTCGTTGTGTCCATTTGTTTTGGGCATCCCCTATTGGATATCTACTTGAGCGTTGGTTAATTGGTGCGTGATTTGGATGTGGTCCTGCAGTTAAGACTGAACTGTAGCAAAGGATACATCATAAATAATCGTCTAGAAAAATTATTTCAGCGAGGAATTCCAAATTCAAACGGATACAACTTTATAAATATATTTTCATAACTTTAACAAATTGGATTCGCGCTGCTGTATTGGGCACGAGGTACTATGGACAGCGCTTTTAACAATCTGGATGCTGAAGGATTCCTACAAATTTGGCAACACTTCGATGCTGAAGGTGAGAACGTGGGTAAATGAATGGTGTCGTTCGATGACTAATGACACTGAAACTTTATTCGCAAACTGCAAAATATTGAAGATAAAACGAAAAAATGTTTAATATTTTTATCAATTCATTTGTTTTTAGATAATGGTTATATTGAAGGAACGGAGTTAGACGTTTTTTTTCGACACGTAATGAAGAAACTTGGGATGAGTGTAAGTAGGCTACTATAGTAGTAAGTATATTTTCTTTGTAATGTTTAATAGCCTATGTGTTCAGATTTGTAAAAGTACTACATTATGCAACTATTATCCAGGAATATTAGTTGAGATGATTACATTTAAATGAGTTTTAAATTTAGATAACCTCTTTCCAGTCATGGTGCATTGAGCCTTCACTGAAATGGCTTGAATTAGGTCAAAATATAATAATAATAATACTTTTGGTATACTGTTAAATTACACTGATTAAATACCCAAGCAATGGCAACTATGAACTGGTCAGCAACCATGTGTTATAAGATGTAGCCTAATTATATGTATGCTCTAAGTAAACTTACACATATCCAGAATTTTACTTACATATATTGTTTTCCGTAAAGGTTGAAATAACAGATGACGAAGTTAAAAGTATGAAGGAAAGGATCATGTCAGCTTATGACATCATGCCCGATGGTCGCTTGCAACTACATGAGGTGTGTGCAACGTGTTTCCTGGTACCATATTACTTCCCACTATTGCAGGGGTCAGCAACTCCGGTCCTGGAGGGCTGAAACACTTCTGATTTTTGTTCTCTCTTTCTAATAAGGGACTGGTTTATACATGGGAAAGCAGGAGATTGCAATTAACTACTAGGTAAAATAAAAAATCTGAAGTGTTTTTTC
Organism: Umbra pygmaea; assembly: GCA_016801145.1. NCBI lineage: Eukaryota > Metazoa > Chordata > Actinopteri > Esociformes > Umbridae > Umbra > Umbra pygmaea. The sequence continues at coordinate 2,133 of JACXGM010031037.1, forward strand.
GGCCCACCAGGACCGGAGTTGCCTACCCCTGCACTATTGGTATATTTTATACCCCTATACATCTAACACATCAAACAGTAGTGGTAATTATATTTGGATCAAAAGCACTGACAACTTCGTTTGTGTGTAAAGTAGTCTTGAAACTATCTACAAGTCTTGTTAAAAACATTTTTGTTCAAAAACGTAAAGATGAACAATACATTTTCAAATGTTTCTTATTTTAACAACTTAAAATTGCCTATCAGTGACAGAATAATGCTTGTGAAAGTGAACCCGATTTGATTAAACATAACTGCTCTAGTTGGCCACCATGATGCTACCGGAGGAGGAAAACTTCCTGTTAATGTTCCGCAGAGAGACACCATTGGACAACAGTGTGGAGTTCATGAGGGTGAGGTTACAGGTCAAATCAAATGTGGTGGTCCAAAATGATTCAGCATACATTGTATGTACAGTAGACATGTATGTATATACAATCTACTCCAACAGATCTGGCGAAACTATGATGCAGACAGCAGTGGATACATATCAGCTCAAGAGCTCAAGGTATAGTAACAAAATGCCCTTCTGCAGATTTGCATGCATTCAGAAAAAGCATAGCATTGTCACCGCATCCAGGTGTCTTTTTTTAAAATGCAAACACAAAAGTTGAGAGACTACCTTTCAGGCAGACAACCCCTGATGTTTATGAATCATCTCAGTGTAGAATAATGATCTAGGAACACTTTTAAGAACTGAATCCTTATCCCTGAGTGGCACAGTTGTCAAAGTCAATGCCCTGCAGGTAGATAACAGCTGCATCACTGCAACTAGTAGTTAGTATGCTGGTTTCTGTATACTGAGAGTCCCTGGGGGTCCATTTTGGGCTTTACGAATGGTCTTAGCACAGAAGCATGTATGTGTAAAAGAAGCAGAAGTCTAATACACAGTGACTGAAAGATACGGTATGTATCCTAAACCTGCAGTAAGGTTCATGCAAATAGGCTCTCATCACAAACTAGAAATGAAATTTAGAGGTAATCTATCTATATACACAAAGATGAAAATAAATAATTGATGGGTCCCAGGAGAGGATTAGTAACCTGAAAATCATTGGCTGTGTTTTTCCTTGTCCAAACAGGGTTTTCTGCAGGACCTCTTCCTCCAGCACAAAAAGACTCTCTCCCCCCATAAACTAGACAAGTACACAGACACCATGGTAACTAAACCCCAGCTCCTGCTATTCCTGGGAACTGTTGACCACCTTGCACCATTGGTCTATTACCATGAAATGTTCATGTGTTTGACCTGGATGAAATTGCAGATGTGCTTTGAATAGAAATACCATGATAATATTTGTTAAATATGATCTTTATTAGTGTTATAATATTAGCAGGGACATGAATCGGTTATATGTTTTAAGTATATGATTTGACAAAATGTCTAATTATTCAGATGTTTTTACACTTTGGTTTACTTTGTTGACAGATGAAGATGTTTGATAAAAACAAGGATGGCAATCTGGATTTGAACGACTTAGCCAGGTACTAGTTAGCATTTGTTTCATTTTGTTTAAGCGGGTCTCCAGCTAATTTAAAATCACAAACCCTCTCTGCATTTCTCCTCCCAGAATCTTATCTCTCAAAGATAACTTTCTGCTGAAGTTTAATATGGAAGTAAGTAGAAAAATATAATATTTTCACTGACAACTCAGATAACTTATTGGCTTGAGTCAGAGAAAGTAAATGGTACATTCTGGTACAACTCTGTTATAGGCTTGCAGCCAAGAGGACAGACGGAGAGATTTTGAGAAGATATTTGCCCACTATGATGTTGTAAGTCATAATATACTTAGTATCAGTTGAGATTACAAGGTTTATGGTGACCAGCATATTAGCATTACAGATGTGTATATATAGGGCTTGTTGTGATGCATATTTTAAAGTAATTTTTAAATAATTTATCCCTGTAGTCTGCTAAATATAATACTAGTCAAAGATAATATCAGTACAAATGGCCTAGAACAAACTACTGTACTTTATTAAAGCTGGATGAGTATGAAGATATATTCACAGGACTTAATGAATATGGTGCCAGGAATTCCTTTTCCTCATTCAGCCTCTTAATAGCATTTTTAACTGTAGAGGAGGTCCAGCTGCATTATCATGCTACACTCAGATCCATAATTTAACTGTGTGATGTAGTTGTACATCATCATACATCATCACACTTCTAAGCAGAATGTAGATCATCTTCTTTGTTTTCTCCCAAAGGCATTCTGGTGGTTGTTTTTATTGCTTTTTTTTAGATGTCTAACATAATGTTGTTGTTGTTCACAGAGTAAGACCGGGGCCTTGGAAGGTCCAGAGGTGGACGGCTTTGTCAAAGACATGATGGAACTGGTCACGGTAAATAGAAATACACAAGTTTAGCTTTACCATAATCTAATCATTCACCTCATTCATTAGATAAACCTTGCTAGTACCAAGTGGGTGGACCCTCTTTTGCATTCGGAACTGTGTTAAATGTTTGCCGCGTAGATTCAACAAGGTGCTGGAAACAATCCTCAGAGATATTGTTCCATATTGACATCATTGTGTAATGCAGTTGCTGCAGATTTGTTGTCTGCCCATCCATGATGCAAATCTCCCATTCCGCCACATCCCAAACGTGTTTGATTTGATTGAGATATGTTGATTGGCCATTTGAGTACAGTGAACTCAGTTTCATGTCCAATAAACCAGTTTGAGATTATGTGAGCTTTGTGACATGGCACGTTATTCTGCTGAAAGTAGCCATTAGAAGATGGGTACACTGTGTTCATAAAGGGATGGACATGGTCAGCATCAATACTCAGGTAGGCTGTGGCATTTAAAGGGTGCTCAATTGGTACTAAGGGGCCCAAAGTGTGCCAAGAAAATATCCCCCACACCATTACACCACCACCACCAGCCTGAACCATTGTTACAAGGCAGGATTGATCTATGCTTTCCTGTTGTTTACGCCAAATTCTGAACTTCACATTTGAATGTCGCAGCAGAAATTGAGACTTATCAGGCCATGCAACATTGTAAAATCTTCTATTGTCCAATTGTGGTGGGCCCATGAACATTGTTGCCTCAGTTTCCTGTTCTTAGCTGACAAGAGTGGCACCTGGTGTGGTATTCTGCTGCTGTAGCTCATCTGCTTCAATTTTTGACTTGTGCATTCAGAGCTGCTGTTCTGCACACCTTGGTTGTAACGAGTGGTTATTTAAGTTACTGTTGCCTTTTTACCAGCTCGAACCAGTCTGGCCATTCTCCTCTGACCTCTCTCATCAACAAGGCATTTTCACCCAGAGAACTGCCGCTCACTGGATATTTTCTTTTTTTCAGACCATTCTCTGTACACAGTAGAGATGGTTGTGTGGAAAATCCCAGTAGATCAGCACTTTCTGAAATACCCAAACCAGCTCGCTTGGCACCAACAACCATGCTACGTTCCAAGTCAGAAATCGTCTTCCCCATTTAGCAGATCGTATGGACCATGTCTACATCCCTAAAAGCATTGACTTGCTGCCACGTGATTGGCTGATTAGATATTTGCATTAACGAGCTGTTGAACATGCATTAACATATGCCTTATTGCATATGCGTGTTGTGCTTTTTTTTGATGGTGTGGGGTCACATCCCTTGTTGAATCCGATACCTGGTCTAACAATTGGATCAACATTACACTTCAATTGTGACTCTTTTTAAGTTGGAAATGTGGTTTTAATGGATATGTAATAGATTTAATGAATATGTAATAGTTTTAATGAATGTACTCCTTTATACCCCCATAGCCCACCATTAGTGGAACGGACCTGGACAAGTTTCGTAAGGTGCTGCTCGGCCACTGTGACATTAATGGTGACGGAAAGATCCAGAAGAATGAACTGGCCCTGTGTCTCGGACTGAAATACTCCAATTAATAAAATTGCTCTTAATACCTGATAGCACGAATGGCAGAATTGCTCCAGTTAGCACCACAAGCGAACAGCTAACTCATTGATGTCCTGATGCCATAGCTAATAGCTTCTACACAGCTGAAAGAGAATTGCATGATGGTTATTTAAAAGGAAGTGCAATGTTATGTAGAGTAGCACAATTGGGCTCTTTGAGTTTGAGAAGAACTTCTAGAAAGAATATTTGTGATCTTTGATTGTCTATTGTGCTGATTACAATGGATTAGATATAGTAATGTTGTGTACAATACATTTAGTGTGTTTATTGCATTAGTCTGTAACTTGCAAGAAAAATGTTGTGATGTACGTTTCTTGGGGTAGACAATTTTATGGCTGTTTGGGAATATGTTATATTGTCTTTAATACTTGTCTGGAAATTGATGTGGAAATATGATGGAGAACATTGTCATATCTGGTTTACATTACTTGATATGGTATTGTTCAAAAAGTGAACATGTATTGCAGTGTATCATGTAATGCAGTATATTTTATAATAATAATCACCGTAGTGTCCCTGGGCTTCTGGATGTTTCTCCTGGCTAGAACCAGAAGAGCGCTTGTCTTAAACATAGTGTCACTATTTAGATAGCCAACTGTTATTGTACAATGTCTCGTGTAGTGGAAATGCTACAGTAAACTACCAGAATCAAGGATTTTATTTAATCTTGTTAATCAAAGTTATATAATAACAAGCCACCTAGTGGGTACTTCAGTTTCTGTCTTCCATTAAAATGAAGGCACTCATTACAGGATGTAAATTGAAAACTAGTGGTACTGTAGCTGTCACAACATAATAGTTGAAGGAGGTGAAGTGTGATAAGAAGTGATAATGACTAGTAAATCACCTGTTTTTTTGCAGTGTTATGGTGGTACACTATATTGCCATTGTATGAGAACAAAGTGTTGTGTTTGTGTGAAGACTCAACCAGGTTTATGTCTGGGCGTCCTTCCTTAATTATCCCAGTTCTTTCATGCAAATAATTATTTTCTCAGTTTCATTGCTTTACTGCTTGTAATCACACCATTTAAAAATGCTCAACATCCAAAATAGAAACCGATTAAGCAACAACTCCACACATCAAGGAAATGGATAAAAGAAAGCAAACATAATCAGTAGTAAGTAGACCAGACTGGCTTTAAAAGCTTGTTCACTAAATGCTTTGTTACCCAGTTAAGCCAAGGCTCATTGTGTACTGTTAGTGTTTTTTGTCCCAGAATGAGATCATTGCTAAAAGCCCCACCAGAAGCCTTTCTGCTAATAAGCAGGAAAATGACAGCGGTCAAGAGATAAATTATTGTGTAACTTGCTGTGCCCTATTTTTGCCGCAGGCCTCTGAAGTTACTCACCAGGGTCTGTAGTTGTTCTGTGATCCTCAATACAGTAGTTCAGTCATGGTAATTCAACTTTCTCTTAAGGGACAACTAAATGTTATGTGTAGATTGTGTCTTTGTTTCAGCTCCTCAATATCCTCATTGTGCCACGCTAGTTCTCTTTTTTAAATGTGTTGCTTCCTTGTGTAAAAGGATAAAAAGTACATTCAAAATATTTATAGGCTCTATACAATATTGTGCATTGCCTTTGAATATGTTTTATTAGAGGTGTTGACTGTGACGTGACCCATGATTCCATGTCTTGCATGTAATAAATAAATAATGTCTCATAAAATTATAAGAAGTTACGCTCTCTCCTATCATAGATATTTTCCTGAATGCTGAGGAGTCCCTACTTATTTCCATAAATTTCTACATAAGGGCCTCCTAGATCTTCGCAGACAGGATCATCCACGCTACTGCAAAACAGAATTGATCCAAACTCGCATTCTGCCTGTTTCACGATGATGGTTGAGGAGAGACAGAGACCAATGCAGGGACTTGTGTTTTGTATTTTTATTTTTCTGAACACCGACAGAAGTTATTGAACGCCTAAGCCGTCATCGGCTATCTGATTAAGCGACCAACAATTACTGCCCCTGTTCTGTCTGCATGGCAACAATCTCTTATTTGTAGCCTACATATTGTAGTACAACATGGATAAGAAGTCACTGCATTAAACAAACATAAATTCTTCTCAGGACTAATATTTAAGCACTCTACGTGGCGCAACACGGATAGAGAATTGAATACGCCTGCAGCACATAGAACATGGTAATCAAAACAATAAATGAGGCAAAGGCATTCTTAGTTATAGCCACACAGGCTTATTTTACCGTAACAATTCAACCATGAAGCACACCCATTAGGAAAACAAAGGAACCTATAAAGTATACATAATTAATAAACACAACTGGTGTGAGGGTAACAATCAAATACATTCCGTTCGTTCTTCCTTATCCAAATAGCGAGTGATTAACTGAAGACATAAACAGTGTCCAGAAGATGGGAGCATAGTTCCTGTTTAAACCAGTATGTATTAGTCTTATGAAACGACTATCACTTGGACCTTTAGGCGAGACAGCCTGACCTTTGTATACCCATGACTTTGCTACCTGAACGCAGGTTCTAACTATTATTCGGCTATGGTACCCAATGACAAATCATGAGGCACATCAAAACCATTATCCTGCCTATATTTTTAACACTGTGTCTATGTACTTTTACTAAATTAAATCAAAAGTGGTGTGGCACTGCCAGATCTTATTGAAAAGTGCAGTGGCAAATATAATGTTGCCTCGCCACGGCAGCTTTACATTCATCATTCTGGTTAATCATCATGCGGCCATGTTGTGCTCCTGAACCATAAAGATTGTTCACATCAAACCTTTGACTGACTCCTGAAAAGCATGTCACAAAACATGATTGGAACAATTGTGTTGTTTTTAACGGATGAAACCTAAGCAATGGATCGATAGCATACAAACTGAATGTACTGGTCCATTCCGTTGCATCCATTATAAGGACTGTCCTCCCCTTTCCTTCCTCCACAAGCCTCATTGAGTCCATACTATCTCCTCGGTTGCTCGTACAGGTGGGTTCCCCCACACAGCCGGCTGATCCCTATTATTTCCTATGGCCCAGCCGGCACTAGGCATAATGACACTGTGCACTCTCTGTCATTAGCTTCACCGGCTCTGTGTTTAAGGTGCCAAGCCAGGGCTTCTTTGGTTTGGCTAGCCTGCAATGCGTTCTCCAGTGCATCGGAAGACTGTGCCAAAATAAGGAAGCCAGGGAGGAAATGAAGACAGCCTCTAATCAAGATGTCTGTACAAATGGATGATGGTATCGGCTTGCATTGGGAGTTTGGAGGATGGAGAGGCAAGAGGAGATGCTGGGTAGGGGTGCTGTTTGGGAGCTCTGCAGCTGAGTCTGATAATAAGAAGCAGAGTTAGTGGGGGTGTGATGCCATGCTCGATTAGACCCTGGAGTTTGTAATATGCTATTCTCTGTGGGTTATAAAAAACACATGGCTTTTACCCTATTTCTGGGGATTTGATTACAATGAATTTTAAATATGTTTGGAAAGTCACAATTATTTGGGGCGATAAAATGGTACAAGGACTTCAGTATTTGGTTACAGTTCCGAATTTCAGCTTTAATATTAGGGAATTTCCATCCAAATCAATATAAACATTTAGAAATGACAGTGCACTTTGTAAAGTCCCCAATTTTGGGGTAGCAACTAAAAAAATGTAAAGGGTTAATTGAAATGTAATTTTAAAAAATCTGCATAATCAATACAAATGAATGCAAGTGGCATCAATTATAGTTCATTTAATGCCAGAAATAGTTTATCGTGCCAGAGTTGGTGTATTGGTCTAAGCTCCTGACTGAACCACACATGTTCCTGGCGGAACCCTGGATCGGAGATGTGCCCTTCCTATCTTTCCCCCTCATACATGCTTTTCTCCCTAGCATAATGCTTTCTACTCTCCTGTCATTCAAAATAATTTTAACAAAATAATAGATTTCTGAATAAATCTAATGAAAATTTGTGTAAATTATTTAGGATAACCAATGATTTAAAATGTTTTCAGGTGGTTCAATCAGTTGAGTTATATTCTCCTTGAACCTGATTGTGAGTAATTAAAAACATTTCTGTTATGCTTACGGTATAAACAATGTTGTAAGCTTATCTAAAAAAAATGTATACTTCTAAGTATTGAGCTACTTGGTGGGCTATTAGGTGTAAACAATAATGATGACTGGATCTCAGAATTATTAAGCAACATGACATTCACCGACAAAAAGCTTTCTTTTTGATTTTTACCATACAAGTCATAGCATAGCAGTAATCTGCTGTGCTGGTTGTAAAATCTTTACTAGTTGGTGTATGTCAACGAACCTGCCAAAGCGGGATATCAAACGATCAAAATATGAAATCCACCTGGTTGTGCTGCTTATCTCGATTCTGTGTATACACTGGCTACAGCCTACCAGTTCCCATTTGTATTCATTGACTTCATGTTGATGGTGTGTTATATAGCTGCAGAGCCAAAGAAAACACTGATGACGTAGGTAAGGAATAGGATATACTCTCTGATGTATTACTAGTTGGGATGAATTCAAAGAGTTATTTGGATGCCTCTGCCAGCAGGCTAAAATTGGGTTGTTGTTAGCCTATCCAGCAGGACTATGAGCCGAAACATTCCTTCAGATCAAAGCAGATATTGCTCATTGACCACAGAATCAAGGCCATCCAAAACCACTGACATAAACCCCATTGAGCCCTGTGTGGGTGAGCTAGAAGACTCCATAAACAACATAACAAGGACTCTGATGTATCTGAAGAGATTCTGATTAGATGAAAGGTGTCAGGTCACTTGCTGTGTGTAATGTTATCTTGGCAAGAGGAAGGAGCTCAAAAATAAATGCAGTATTTATCATTGTAAGGCACCAAAGACACATTGTTTCAAATAATTAGAATATGATAACTTTAAAATCATAGAGTGTTACAAGTTAAGCTAACAGACACACAATTGTTACTTCTGCAGGTGTTAGTGAAGAATATATTGTGGGTGGGGTGCAGGGAATGCTGTTCGGTGGGTGGGACAATGTCAGTTGAATTAATATCTTCACTTTTTGCTGTTTGTTTCCAACTTATGCTTGTCACTGTAGAGGTTTTTGCAAATACAGTTGATTCATTTTAATAATACAATTATTTCATTCTGTGTGCTTTAGAAGGTATTGCTATTACTAATATTTAATTTAATATTTGATTACTTCTCTTCTAAATATGAACAAGTGTTATATTGTAACGACACAAACAGAGAACCGGCAGAGAGAGAGAATTAACACGCCAAGGTGCTTTTATTAAGGCAAAAACGTTAATCTCCACCTAAAACAAAAGGAACACAGAATGAAACAACCACGCAGGGCGTACGGCTAACTTGGAAGAGCACAAATGGCATTCTCAGGCTTCCTCAGAAACATGGCTCACAAGCATTTAACTTATTCTCTTCAGCATCTGTATCGGTAAACAACAGATAAACAAACTGCTGCTTTTAGCAGTTAGTGTGAGTTAGCGGGCTTACTTGCCTTATCTGTTTGTCCTCCCTTTGTAGACCTTGTCATTAGTGCTAAGGGGAGGTAGCTGTGGGGAAGTATCATATCCTGATGGTTCAGAGATTGGTGTCTTCTTCTTCTTGGAGTGCTGAGCCTCGGGATGTGTAGTTGCCTCCCTGATGCTCTGTCCAGGTTGCTGAGCCCTTGACAGCAGTGCACACTTCTATGGCAGGGGCGAGGCACCGATCGTACTCCCCTGCCACAGTCCAACCCCAGGCGACGAGCCCCCACTCCTTGCCGTACACCTCCTTGGACAGCACGGTACCAAGATCTGTGCCGGAGGTGTCCGTCTGGAGCGTGAATGGTAGGCTGAAGTCTTGGGTACGCAGGACCGGCTTTGTAGTGAGGGCTGTCTTGAGCTGCTGGAAGCCCGGTTTGTGTCTGGTGTCCATTCCACTCTTTCCGTTTGGCCTTTCTGGGTCAGATCTATCAGGGGAGAATCCAGTGGAAGTAGCCAGCCAACAACAAACAGGCATGTACCTGAGTTTTCATCTGGGGTCGTGGGAGCCTCCGGACAGTCTCAACCTTCTGCTGTTGGGTGTTGAGCATGGCATGGGCAATTAGGTATCCTTTTTAGGGTGGCTGTTAGCTTGGCTCTTGTAGGTTATTCCATGGACCCTCTAGAGATGGTCTTGATACTCCACTCAGCTTGCAGCGTGGATGACAATGTCGTCCAGGTTGCCACCAGCATAGCCCCGGAAAGGGGGCAGATACCAGTACCTTTTGTATGCAACCATCTTTCTCATTTAAGCAGGTTACCTCGGAGGATGTTTTTTAAAGCCTTTTTAACTCTTGATACAAAAACTGCTACTGGGGAGGATGATCTTAATCCTTGTCTCTTGTAGCTCTCAGCAGCTATTATTGCTTAGCCACTTTCAGACATTTTTAACCTATCTATTTTAACAGGAAAGATTCTTAAGGTTTGGGATTCTGCTCTAGTAATCGAGTCCAAGTGATTTAAACAAATACAGAACTATCTCTAGGTTTTCTTGACTTAAAATATTTGAAAAAAATATTAACCAGCAGTTACTTGTCATTACTTCTAAAGAGGCTGTCATCAATTGAACTAAACCTGGCTCGGGTTTGAAAATGATTTAACAAATAGAACACAGTGTGTATCCACTGATTGTCACGTTCCAGGCTTAGAGAGACAGGCGCGAAGGTTCAATAATCCAATATACTTTATTCCAAAACAAAAGAATACTGCCGCGTGGGGCTTTACAAGTAAATATATAAGGCACGAACAGGAACGCGTACAGGGAGACATTGATCGACAAGAGACAAGGGGAGAACACCATGGTTGCGTCTCAATACGCAAAGTATGCATACTAAATAGTATGCCAGACTACGATTAGTATGTCCCAAACCATAGTACGCGAAAATAGTATGTCAGCAGTCCCCGGATGGTCTACTATTTCCGGGGGATTTTCGAAGTATGCAACCCTGCATGCTTTTTAGGCTGATATAGCCCACAATCCGTTGCGACACAAAATAGG